>CALYDF020001532.1:0-22902 GCA_944474145.2 Dicrocoelium dendriticum
TGTCTATGGCAGCTGTTGTGTGGTTTAAGAAGTCTGTCTGGCATGTCGCACAAGATCTGCCCTGCAAAAAACCGTGTTGTGAATTGTTTATGACGTTTTTCTTATTCAAGAAAATAAGTAATTCATCTTTCAATATCCTTTCCATAATTCTAGATATTACTGGTGTGTGGTTGATGGGGCGATAGTTTTTAATTTCTTGAACGTTTCCATTCTTATGCCGCGGGATAACAACGGAAGTCTTCCAGTGCTTAGGATATACTGCACTGTTAAAAGCGAGCGTAGAAATGTTGAGTAATAGAAGAGACAAGTCGCTCCCACCGCTTTTCAACAAACAAGGGTGAATTCCATCAGGTCATGGGTAAGTCGAGGAAGACAAGCGGGAGACTTGACCGGAGAATTTTGCAATAGTGAATTCCACTGTGCATAAACTTTCAGCAATGTGTGGTGTGACAAGCGCTGGTGTGGCTAGCGGTTCCTCAACCATTGATTCGGCGAAATAGGCGCTGAAAGCCTCACAAATTTCACCCGGAGCATCAAGGTATGTGCCATCCGGCATAATGATAAAATTGATGGAATTACTGCGACGCAAACCTCTGGCACGAAACAGTTTGGGCAGTTCCGTTGTTTTATTCGGGCCATCCAAAGCTTTGTATTCTTCTAATATGAGATTGCGAACATTTAGATGCCCGAGTTCCTCGATGATCTTTGCCTGCTGCAGTATTAGCGCAAAGTCTGCTGTTAATCTAAATTTCCGCCGGATCTTATGTAGCTTGCGTGTGATACCTAACACTTTGCGATCGGGTTTTTGTTTTCTTAGGCGGACACATTTTATAGGCACTAATTAATCAATGGAAAGACCGATGATATCATAGAACACGTCTGCTGCTTTTTGAGGGCATGGAGAGAGGAAGAAATCATCCCAGTTCATCGAACGAACCATATCCTTAAACGTGTTCCAGTTGACGGAGTTGAATAAACGATAGTGCAGTGGGTGTGGTTCGTTGGCCATGCGTAATCTTAAACAGCATTTGACCACCCGATGGTCGCTCCCAGAGAATTCATTAAGGACCGTTACATTAATAGCAGGTATGCCCAGTGAGAAGATGAGATCAAGGATGCTGTTTCTTCTGGTAGGTTCGGAGACATGTTGTTGCCAACCATTCATATGAATACAAGAGATAAGATTATGAAATTTCAGAGGAGCAGTTCCTGCAGGCCATGCAATCGATGGCAGATTGAAATCACCACCGATAATCTTGTGTTTAAACGGAAGGCTTGCGGCACACTCAAATGCAGACGTCAAAACTACTAAATCCTCTTGGCTACAGTTTGGCGTGCTGTATATACAACCAACAAGCAGTTGCTGGTGTCTGATCGTTATCGTAAGCCAAAGTGACTCTTGCACATTATTCAACACTGGATTCTCGAATGTCGTTGCTGCCAGCGATTGTTTCGCGTAAAGTGCGCATCCTCCTCCTCGACGACACTGCCGATTTCTCATAAACATATCATATCCGAAAATGGTTAGCTGAGTATTAGACATGTCGTCATGGCACCACGACTCAGTTATAAATATTATGTCAGGATCGGTCACGGAAACAAATGAGCGTAGTATGTGGATCTTGGAATGAAGCGATCGAATATTAATCAAAAATATTAACATAGATGCGAGATGTGAAGAACGTTGTTTATGCTGCTTTATGAACATTGGGTTTGATAGCTTTGTGTCTGTGCCCATGCCAAAAATTGGTGAAACAAGGCGTGGATTGACACCTTCGTTGAAAAGGGATTGGGAGGTAGCCACAGGGGAGGGGGTTGTGACTGAGTATGGCCCTGTAGAAAATGGGATACGGGGGCGGGTTCATGGTCAGCATAGTAGCTCATGCGGGCAGGAGGATTATAGAGCGGGCTTCCATGGAACTCGCTAGTAGACGCTAAATTTCGAGGCTGTGTCGCCTGCGTCGTGGCACTACTAGGTTGTTGATTGTATAGATTGGTGAAATGAGTAAACACGATAGCTAGCACTGGGAACGTAGCCAGGTAAACAACCTGGCTACGTGCCCGTGATGATGAGACGAGAATATTTTGATGTTACACGCCAATTTCATTTGTCTTAGGCAAACAATTATTAAACTACAATAAGTGTAGCAATTGAAGCAAAAATAAGGTTGAATTACTTTTGACTGCAAGAGACTGCGTGTCGCAAATTTATGGGAGGGGTTCTGTTTTACTATCGTCCGGTTTTCTATTTTAGGTTATCGCGCTGACATCCTGTGGTACACAACCGATTGCCGCCATGTTGTTCAGATTTGTTGTCCTTATTTTCAGTTTAAAAATAGTTGTAAAACCATATGATGTAAACATGCACGGCAAAATTGCTCACTTACAGGCATTATAAACAACTGGTTGCTTATATTTGCTTTGTATATTAAAGCTTTCATAATATATGGTAGTTTGAGACTTTAATAAAACTGGAATCAACCGTATTTCTTAGTCATTAATAGCTTCTTATTTGTTTACGTTCATATATTGTGAGGATGGTTTACCATATAATATGAGCAAATGTATGTTTACTGGCTGGTTACAGCCAGCGGCAGGTTCAAGTGTTTTCACTTTCAAATTTCAAACCTAAAGCTTTATTTTCCTAAACCCAGTTTCGAACATGGCTTTCTGGATAAACGTTTCGATACAGTATTGCAACTGCAGCCTACAGGGAACAGACTTTATACTCTTCATGTGTTTATTAATATACAAATGCACTAACAATCGTCTATTTCCAGTTTCTGCTGGGATTCATTTTTTAACATTTTATAACATTCTCGATGAGCGTATGCGTTGTCTAGTCAACTAGTTTGTTTTCGCCATAGAAATGTGCATTTGAGACAATTTGGGCGCCACGGTTGCACGCTGCATGAGAAAATGCCTACAGCTTATTTTATTTTGATTTTTGCCGTTTTGGCTTTTTTGCGGCCAATAACTTGTGAAAAAGCTCTATGTTATCATCTTGGTCATGAGCTTATGTTTTGGCACTCTAAGAAGAAAGGAGTCGTGGTGTGCATCGCTGCGATTTATATTGATCCGGTTAGTTTCTTTTACTCAAAAAACAACCGATTTTACAGCAGCATGGGTGTTTTACGTCTTGCCCTTTCGATCAATTAATACAGACTAATTATCTGCACCGAAAATCTATGCCGTGGTTCCACTATCATCGATACAACGTCGATGTCACAAGCCGCTTGAAGCGTGCTATTGCAAAAAAACTCATCAAATCCCTTCATCAGTTTTAAATCTTGCATGGAAATGTACACTTTTTCCTGCCAGTTAGAGCAAATAATTAATACTACCAATTGCGGTCATCCTACGGGACCTGTCAAGCAATCGCTCTGCCTTCCGATATCAAGCATTTTTTATTGTATAACGTTGCTTTATGCGGTACGAAATCACATGTCTTTTACATATCTAACTGCAGTCTACCTGTCCAAAATAAATGCCTACAGAAAGCTGAGAAAGCCAGGGCTGATCTCCTACAATAGTGTAGTATGGAATCAATTGGCCAACGCAAGCATGTAAACATAACCATTGCATTAGATAGCGCAGCAAACGGTATTCGATTAGAAAACTTATGGAGACTGCAAAGCGGTTAACCTCATCACCTTTTCTGATAGTTACCCAGTTCCACATACTCTTGACTCTTCCTCTCAGCAACTTAGGTGGAGCATTTCGTTTGCACATTGAGATTATGCGCGCTATGCACCATGTCTCTATCCATTCCAATGACCTACTTAGACCTATCTCACAGCTCCATTTGGTTTGCGCGAGATTTTCGCATGTCATTTGTTTTACATAAAGCTGCATGCACATCTGAACTTTTACTGAGCAAACAAGTTTTGGCGTACCACTGATTTTGCTTATCTTGATAACATTCCGATTGTAAGTGCCAAGGAAAGCGAACACTTGAAATATCTGGAAAACACTTTCTTACATATACTTGAATCCAGAGTGGTTACCAACAGTAACAAAATTGTCCTTAGTTCAGCTTCCCGTAACTGTTGTTTGTCACAATATTGACAACACTGGCATTTCGCCAACCACAGAGCAACTTGGTCATAAGACATCTTTCAACTCCCAGTTCAGTGAAACAGTTGAATCGTTTTACACACGCTTAATTTTCATCTCCATTTCTCACCAAAAGCCCTATCTTTGTCGGCTTCAATTACGAACCCCCTAGCTGGTTATCGGAAGCAGCTCACATCGCGAAGGCTACTGCACGGACTTCGAAGAATCCAAAACTTCTCCGGAGAATAGCATGGTTCTTTTCTGTCTGAAATCGGATGCTCCGCTGTCATTAACTATTCATGCACCAAATAATGTTGTCGGAGCTGTTTTCAGCAAGCAATGGTTAAAGTTCAACAAGCAGTTCGTTTTTCCCCACAAGTTCACTCCAACCGAAGCTGGATACACTAATTTCGGGTGTGCGTTACCCGCTATATACTCAGGCATTCGCCACTTTCGACGTCTTCTAGAAGGAAGAACATTTATCGTCTCTGCGCATCACAATTCTTTGCCATTAGCTTTACAGTCTAAGCCGGATAAGTACTTATCTCGCGGAAATCGTCAACTAGATGTCATCACAAGGTCCACTAGTGATGTATACCATATTCCTGAACGAGATAACGTTGCAACTGGTACACCGTTACGTCCGCCTTTGTTGGTTGTGATTAGATCACATGCTTCAACTGCAAAAAGACAATCTAGCTCAGTCGCAGGTGAATTCCATTCAGCTTTCGCTGGACATCAATTCGGTACCACTGCGCACTACACCAGGTACCAATGATTGCGTTGATTTCATGGCAATCGCAAAACCATCGGTTCCTGAATCCTTGGGAGGAACCTGTTTCGAGACACTTTATATCATCTCGCATACTGGTGTATGTGCTACTGCAAAGTTGTCCTTGAACCGTTCGTGCAAATGAACCAGAACCAGAACATCCGCACATGGGTAATGAACTAGTTAAAATGTCAACTTCAAAAATTCATTTGGAGTGCCCAACCGCACGCCGGAACTTTCGCACAACTAGACGGCAGATATCACCATTTACACATCGATATTGGCGGACCCGTATCAAATTCCAGCCTTACATACTGACATGTATTGATCGTTTCACTCGATGGTCCGAAACCTTTCTTATTGCATTCACACATGTAGAAACCTTCGCTCGTTTACTTGTTCGCCACTAGGGAGATTACTATTTTCGGCGTTCCTTCCTAAGTCAGTACGCACTGCCGTTCCCAATGCGAAATGCCCCCTTTCCAATTGTTAACGGTACTTTTTGGCTGTAAAAGGAATCGTAATACAGCTGATCATCCTCAAGCAATGAGTTTAGTCCAACAATTGCATGGACATCTAGGAACCTCAATCAAAACACACTCTAATCCAACACGTTCGACATAAATAGTTATTATGGTTCCGTTCGAGTTGCATGCAATGTTACGATCAACTCTTCAATCTTCGCATGCGAACTAGTATTTGGAAACTAATTAAGCATCACCGGTCGTTTTTATCCACTAGACAACAGTAACATTGACCCGAGGACTATGTGATTAAATTGAGAAATAACATGAGCCCACTTCATTATTGCGCACCCAGGAGTACAGAGAAGTCGCCATACTTTTAGGATAAACACTTTTTGTGTATTCATCATTTCCTTCGTAATGCTAGTGAAACCATCTTTACAACATTTAAATAAGGGTCCATTCCCTATTCTTACACACCATACTAAGCAGTTTATATCCAGCTACATAATAAAACGCATTATTTGCATTGATGGTTTTAGCCCAGCTCGCACTGATGTTTTTGTAATACGTACCAGCAAATAATATAACCGACGTGAAAGAAAGGCCGCTACTAAAGGTGACAGAAACTCCACCAGCTGAGATTCCCACTAAGGAAACGAGACGTATCACACCATCCGGACGACATGTCCGCTGGCCTGACCGTTTTGTCGCCCACAGAAACCAGTAGGAGAGCACAATGCTAGTTTATCCTATCCACCATATGTACTCCCTTGCATTAGCAACATATTGGTATATTCCTGATTAGGACTTTCTAAATCAAGCACGTTTCTTTGAATTGTACTTTTCGACGTAGTTACGTTACTTTAACATTCACTGCGCTCACCCAAACGCACGACGTGGTCTACTCCACTTGATCCACATGCAATGTCAGAACAACGCTTGACCTCTAAAAAGGAGCAAGATGAGTCCAGGCGCGTGACAATCATGGGTGATGAAGGAAGTAAAGTATGCAGCACCAAGGTTTACCACACCTCAATGAATGGCCGAATAATCAACCCGGACGTCTTCATTCAGTTTAGCATTGCAACTCGTCGTGCGCAACCGCACCGGACAGGACTTGGACTTACAGCCGCCACAAACGCACAAGCGAGATGTGCACTTTTTCATGTCATATTTATCTGTGCAACAGTATCTTTCGCACTAGCGTCCGATCTTCTGATTATGTCACTAGTTTTGAATTAAATGGCAGTAATAAACATGTTTCATATATCAAGCTCGCTGGAATTTAAATTCGCTGTGTGCAGATTAAAGCTTTTTTGCCATTTGTTATCCCAACGAGTGATAAATGCATTCTTATATTTCTCGCCAATTAATTTAATTGAAACAATGATACACAGACTATTTACAAGCACAGCTTTTGTCCACCGTTTGAGACACGTCAACCGGCGTCGATCGGATAATAGAAAGGATCCATAAACACTGAGTTCACTGCAGGATGTCGTTGCAATGCACTATCGGAGACCGGACGCTATACAGTGGCTCACTTGGTGCAAATTACGGAACCGATTGGTCTTAGACTGGGTCTTACGCGGCAACTATTCAATATCATTAAAACAATAGGATACCGCCACCTATAAACATACTTCTTGTGCATGCAGCAAAACGCATAGCTGGCCACCAAAACCACTGGCAAATCGCAAATAGTTGTATACAAATTGTAGTTGAATATATGTTCCATTTAGAGGCAAAGTGGGTTAAAATTCGTTACGCCGTTACTCACATTACTGTATCGATCGCACGCACTTCACTGTAACATCTGCACAGCGATCGCTTACGAAGTAGGGATTCCAGGCATTACTGGGCACTCACGCACTCAAACATATTTGAGGAGGGGAAGCTGGGTATTTTTAATAAATCCGTAAGAAGGAGAACACTGGCAGATGTCAATATTGCGTATTGTCTCTTCAGTACCAACATATTGGGTGTACAATCCCTTTTCACCAATGTTTCGCTACATGAAAAAGTTGATTACGTGTGTGAACTGGCAGTGTGCTCAGATTTAGCTCATCCAATGCCAGTCGAATTAGTAAATGACAGCTTACTACCATGCACTGAGATTATCGGCTTTCAATTCCAAAACATTCCTTATCGCGAGATAGATGTGGTGGTCATGCGTAATCCGTTGGGCCCAGTGCTAGCAGATTATTTCATCTCGATGATTGAAACGAAGTTGCGTGCAGAAATATCGCGGTATGTGGAAGATATTTAGCTCATCAGAGTAACACATCGCGCGTCTAGTCCATCGCCTTAATAACGGACATACAAATCTGAAAGTAACCAGCAAAATAGAGAAAAGCAATTGTCTCTCATATCTGGACGTGTTGATTTGCCGAAGAGCAGATGCGTCCATAAGAAGAGAGGTTTATCGAAAGCCGAGTTGGTCAGGGCAGTACCTGCACTTTACCAGCTTCTCCCCATTGCGGTACAAGCGGACCTTAGTCAAGAAGTTATTCAACCATGCAAGCAAAATATGCACTACCGACAGTTTAGATGACGAAATAAACTCGCTCAAGGATACGCTGTTGAAAAATAGCTATCCAAGAAGATTCCTAGACTAACATAGTCAGGCGAGGGTGCCGGGACAGAAGGCTTCGACAGTGTGGAATAAAAGGCTACATCTAGCTACCATTTAAGGGTGATTTTTGCCAATATGAAGAAACGTAGCTCATAACTTCCACAGTCCAGAGGACTTATAATGCTGATGAAACTGTTCTTAACAACCAAATTAATGGAATACCTCTTACCAAAAAAGAAGGAAGGACAAGCTTTTGGCATCAACTCATATTGTATTTACCAATTTAGTTGTAGTTGTGGTATACACTACCTCGGCCGTACCAATAGATATTTGATCTCCAGAATAAGGGAACATGTACCTAAATGATTGCAGCGTCAAATCACGCAGTAGTCTGTCGCTGATACTCCTCTGTTCATGTAAGCCATTTGCTTCATCCATAGTTAGGCATTTACTGGCCACGTGTCATCAGAGTGATCCGGCCAAAATGTATACAGTCGTGTTAAGTCATGCTAACACCCGCGTCATAGCTTTCGCAGAGGCAGTCGCCATCAGCCATATCAAACTCGCAATCTGTAGGCAGAAAAAGTTAATGGTAAGCCTACGGCTGCTTTGGGCGTAGGGTGTCGGCCGCCCGCTACCCTATTCTAACTTGTTCCTGTCTCATCTTACCTGTCGGCTACTATATTTCCATTTTATTGTGCTGGCACTAAAGAAATAATACGAATGTTAGCATCTGACAGTTTTCGTCTTCTTACTGATTTATTCAAAATTTGGGTATGTTCATAAGTGTGGGCAGCATCAAGATTAATCGGTGCCACGTACCTTCGCAAAATCAAAGTTTGTCAATAAGGCTGTTTAACGAAAGATTCCACGTTACTAGTTTCCCTATAGGGAAATGTAGTTCTTCAGTTGAAGCAGTCCCGTAACTAGAGTAATCGTTCGGTCCCTCCCAACCTAAGCAGATCCTTTTACCGAGTAGTTTCACGTTCCCTGTGAGCACTACGGCTAACGTACTTGGCGTAAACCTGATCGCCTGAGGTAACCTCTTGCAATCATGTTGGACAGTGGGTAGGCTTTGGAGACACAGCGAAACCTGGAGACGTTAGCACCAGTTTAATATTCGGTTCAACCATTTTTGGTGAAGAAGTAATAGAACCTACTAATGGAAAGCTCTATTCGCAACCATGATTTTTAAGCCGTAGTTCGGTTAATGCTAATTCTTCCTAATGTCCAAAATTTGCTGAATACCTCGATAAGCGCTGCAATCCGCATCAGCAACCATTTGGATTACGAAGCTTCGAGCCTCATTGCCAATCAATCACAACAAAAGCAATCGCAAGGAAGCGCAGAGAGAACGCGGAACAAAATGAGGAGAAATATGTATCGGTTCAAATAATTGTTTAGTATCTTTTTTAGTACTACCGATATACCGAGCGGACAACTTGAGGTTTCCTATTTACATTGTAACACGCTGATGCATGCGAGGCTGTCAATGGTTTGGGTTTTTACAGGTTTACAGCAGGGATGTTTTGCGAACATTTTCTTTTAGGACGTTTGACGCCCAATGCTACCAGTTCGAGGGCATTCTCCTTTGGTTCTTTGCCATGCAGCTCTGTGGTGCCTTGTCGGCGGCGGATTGATAAGGGGGAAGAAGTATGACAAGTATGTAGCAGTTAGAGTCACCAGTCAAAACCAGATGAGTAATGCGCAATCTTACCTAATAGAGTGTTGTAATACGTTTGGAGCTATTTGTGAGTAACGAGTTCATAAGCAGTTAAAATAAGAGAAATACACTATTAATTTAACTCCATTGGGTCATCAAACTCAACGTGCTTTAGCAGAATACTATAGGCAGTATTTACATTGTAAGGAGTTAAGGTATAACTTAGGATCTAGATATTCCTAGGTCTAATTATGGTATCAAACTAATCAAGTTGTGTTTTGGGCTGCCAGATGTTTGAGATGCCGGGTGACCTCATTTGCATTTCTTTCAGCCCTCACTTGTAGCTGTATATTTAGTGGGCGAGAGATTATGCATGAAATCGGTAATGTTGATAATGGGGAATTAAACAGATATGTATACAAAGATATTACCGCCTATTCGCTGCTAAATCAGGACATATTCATTGCATCCTAATCTTGTAGAAGATGCCAAGGACAGGGTGATTAGGAAAGTGTGCAATAGTTAACCGATTTCAGGCTTAGAGGTAGATAGGAATGACAGCACAACTAAAATCGAGGATGTGGTCTAAAGAATAAGTTAATGGGAAATATCGATAAGGCAGTAGGAAGGTCGGGATGAAATAACTAGGAACCAAGAGCACAACAGATTCAACGCAGAAGGATGTATGGCAAGAAAGAACAATTAAGGTAATACGGTCATCCGTGGAACCATGAAACAACTGTAATAGATAGATTGCAGTATGAAACAAGAAAATACACTGGAAATTTACAAGCGCTACAGCCTCACCAGCCATCACCTCTGTGCTTATTCTGAACCATGTTGTTTTTGTTAGGTCAGATTCAAAGGGTGAGTGCAGGTCTATGAAAAATGTAGAGGCTGCGAGTCCACCCATCAATGAGCCTGAGGTTTAATATGCACATAGTGGGGAATGGGGGAAGTTAAAAGAGATATTCGTGGAGATGGTCAAGATAAGGAGAAGCGGTGGTCAAAACTCTTGGAATTCCGGCTATCCGACATGACAGAAGACACTCTGACACTCAGTTAAATTTCAGGGCAGATTACTTGAATACTGAATATTGAATAGTGAAATTACAGAGCAAGAAGATATAAATCTGTGTTGCTCCGTCATTGTTCGTTCGGCACCTGCACAGAATCACGTTGCTGATCCAGCGCGGTGGCAACAATTTACGGCTGCACTGAAACGTATCCGCATGCAATACGCTCCCTATACTTGAAATCCGCAAATTCGATGTCAAGGAATCTCGTAAATTCCGACAGCGATTTCGCTTCGACCATCGTCTCAGGCAACTTGTTCCAATATTTTCCCACTCGATGCTAGAAGCGTATTGGGTGGGCGATACGCTTCGATCCGGTACCACCAGTTTGTACCGGTGTCCGCATGTGCTGGTTGGTGCTCGAACGTGCAGCAGCGGCCACATAAGCGGGAAGTGGCCCAGGTGCAACATCCGATGGGTCATTTTGAGATCAACTACAGGCCGACGATTTGACACTGTATACATCCCTAGTCTACTATATCGTTCCGCGTACGACATACCCAGTAAACTGGAGATGAGCCGAGTAGCTACCTACTGAATAAGAAATCTTAAAGAACAAGATGAGGATGATGACCGAAAAATATCTGGCTTTAGTCTCTACCAACCTGACAGTGTTTTCAATAGCGAATGGCGAGCGTTCAAGTCTGTTAAAAGTTACGATATATTGAGGGCCAAGATGAGGTGAAGTGGAATGACAAAAGCCTGGGTCACATTTGTGGTCTCATCGGAGGAGTAGTTAACCAACTATCTGGAAAGTTATGAGATGGAGTACCGGAGTGAATAGTTTAAAAACCAAGACAAGGCAATAGAGGAAAGCAGATGATCAGTAACCAGTTCAGGATGGTTAGTAGTGCTAATGCAACTAACTGGACCGAATCCTTTTAACGTTAGGCAACCCGGGAGCCTAAGTGGACAAATACAACATTGAATATAGGAAAACTGAAAACAAACTAACAGCCAAATACGTAAGGTCGCACGGTTAATGTACGAGGTGAGAATTAAGCAGAGCATTATTTAGAGTGCGGTACATCTGAGGTTAGACATTTGTAGTTCTATAGTGCCTTTTTCATAATTATGTTCTGTTGACGTAGATTCGCCCAGTATACGCGATAGCTACTCTACATTGAGGTGGGAGAACACGAGCAAGAACTAGATGTTTGGTGTTGTTACATATAATGAATTCAGGGAGCTCAATCCATAACATTGTATATCTTAAGATCAAAAATTTGGAGCGCAACCTTGTACTCACTCTAGGGACACAGAAACTATGTGATACATTTCCATTTGGATATTGATGAAAAATGCCAAACTGTAGAGTATCCGGTTCCCCAGGACTGGTATGAGTTAAAGCAAACAGGAAGATCAGGTTAATCTTAATTCTTCTTAACCAGAATGGTTCTAGCCTAGACTTAGGAATCGTCTGTTTAAAGAAGTTTGCACATTTTTATGATTGCTTTTGTCGCACAATTTTAATTTTGTTATTAATAATGTACAATGTCCTGAACATTGACGAGCATATAATATGTACATAGCTAGCCTACAGTCATTCTAGCACAACGTATTAAAAATATGTGTTATGCTAAGCATCACTTTAGCAGCTACATGTTATACCTGTACAGAGAAATCGAAAGGGTTTCAGTAGCGAACTCCCAGATCAGGAATCGTTGGGGGGCAGGTAACTGGCTTGTCATCGAATGCTAATTTGTTATTCATCATGTTGCCTTAAGAATACAGCTTTACAGTTACTAACAAATAATGTTATTTTCCAGTCTTGGTATCAAATCTGAAGGGCGGACAGCTCCATCTGTATTGTTTGAGCGCAGTCTGGATCGTTTTGACTATCAAATGCGAACACAACTTTGAAATCATCCGCGAAAAGGTAGGGTTTACCAAGTGGAAATATTCGGAAAATATCATTTATATAAAGTAGGAATAACAGCAGGCCTAAAACGATTCTCTGTATGACGCCGAAATTTACTGGAATACGTGCAGATACGCAGTCTCCAACTCTGACGCATTGGGTGTGTATAGACAAGAATTATGACTGCCACGTTTCTAATGGGTTAGCAAACTCATTAGAGGTTAACGTCTTTAGAATTTCTGCCGGAGGTGCACGACTGAACGCATTTTCCATGTCTGAGGAAATATTAATCATCATGCACCTGGAGTCAGCCGACTCGGTTACGTTTTCTAGAAATTCAAATTAGCAAGTTTGACCTGAACGATCATGGAGGAATCCGTGTTGCCTTCTGTCGGTCCGATTTTGAGAAGTTAGAAACTGCATGACTTCTTCTTTGAATGTTCTTTCCTTATTCTAGCCATATTGTAGCTGTATTGTTAATGGGATTGTAATTTGCTATCTCGTGATGTGTTCCCTCTTTGTGTCGAGGTATAACGGTGACCTAACTTCCAGCTGCAGCTTTTCCACCAGTCGTAATTAACAAGGTGAATACGTTTAGCAGGGACAGTGGGATATCGGACCCGGTAAGTTTAAGCAATGCTGATGATATACTGTCAGACCCAGAGTGAAAAGAATGCTTCAGGGCTGTTATTTGCCTCCTAATGCTATACAGGTTGAACATAACTGTATCTATTTTTCACTGGTGAGTAGTGGTAGTCTTTCTTGTGAAACAGCTGCGCCTGTATTAAACGACAAAGAGGAATGGTTTATTAAATAATACACAGAGCTATTCGGGGTCGATAGTGAGACCGCTGACTGATAAGTCAATCTTACATCTTGATGACGTTGTGCTTCATATCTAACTATTATTTTGCCATAAACATGTGTTTGCAGCTGGGGACCGCAAGCGCTTCCGCCTCTTGTGACAGAAGCTTTCTTTCATGTTGGTCACGCAAGGCTTTGATAATTTCATGAGTTTGTATGGTCGCACGTATATCATTCATTTTTTGAACCTAAAGCGCAATAGTTTTAAATGCACCCCAACAGCTTTAGGAATGGGATTTCGAGGACGAGAAAATTGCTGCTTCCTATGTTGCAGTGGTGCAAGCAGGTCGGTGCAATAGGTCAGATTTTAGAAGAACACATCAGCAGCGATATGTGGGCTGTCATTATGGAAAAAGCCACCCCAGTCAAGGGTTCTAATAGTCATACGAAAGTTCTTCCAGTCCAATTTGTGATATGGTCGATTATGGTAGGCAAAGTGTGGGTTTTGCAGCCACCCATTAGGCAACCTTGGAGGTTAGTTGGGTAACCTTAGAAGTGCTAAGAATTGTTTTGCACTGAATATGTCGAAGGTGAAATATAAGTCAAAAATGTTTCTGCCTCTAGTAGGAGAGCGTACTAGTTGTATCCATCCACGAATGACTCCTGACGAAAGTAAATTCCGATACCAAGCGGATGCTGTTCTTTCCTGGCACGAAACATTGGGGATGTTGTGGTCGGCATCTGTAAATCTTTTGAGAGAACGGCAACTTAGATGCCCATACCACCGATGCAGTCAATTGGTTTCGTTTGGCATTCGTAGTGCCCGGCGGCATGTAAGTGCAACCAACAAGAAAACAACGGGATTTAACCTTATCATGCACCTAGTCGGAGTCCTCAAACCTGCCTGAGGATGGAGCCTAACTCTACTCGCTCCTGAAGCATTGTTAACGTACACCGCGCAGCCTCCACCACGACCAGTAAGGGGACAACTGGCATACATTATGCAGCCGGGAGCTGGTAGCTCTCTGAAATGCAAGCCAAAGCTTCTTTCCTTTATAAGCGTAAAGATAATAAGGGTCGCAAGTGATGCATCTTGTTTGCCAGCGATCGAGCTTTCCTTAGAAGTTTAACTACAATATCTTAGGATAGAAGTCCTACCGTCTTTAATATCAACCTGATGGGACTAGAAATTTCGAATAATGCGTTTCCAGAAAATGGTTGAAAGGCAAATGCACGCTTATTTTGGCTCTATACATTGTTGCTTGCATCAGAGAATGCATAGGACTTTGAGCCACCGTATGAGTTATTAATTACAGAGGCAGCATTGCACGCCACGGATGAGGAAGCAGTCTGTTATTGCGTGGTGGAAATAAGAACTGCGCTTAATATACATGAGTGAGGAGGATGGTGTCAGTGTACATGGTTTGTAGGGCGATGCAGTGCGCGCTGCATCCCCAATAACTAGTTGTTTTGCGTCGGGTAGAGAAGAGGTAAGAAGGGCGCCGGAGGAGGCGGCAGGTTCCCTCAAATAACAAGTGCACGACAGCCGCATGCTTGTAGTGGTTATTCAAGAGTAGAATTATATGGCGATTGTCGCCTACATAACTGAGTCGATAGTCAAGAGAAAGTGTTGCCTGTGGGATAGAAATCCAATTGGAGGTTGCATTCCATTCATTCTTTAATCTACACGTTTGCTGCAGGTGTAAAACATTATTGTGTCGTAATACAAAAGAAAAGAAACGACATGAAACAGTTGCAAGCCGGCTGCGTCACCAGTAAAACATACACATCATTTCGGAGAGCTAACAACCGGCTATGGTGCCGCAAAAATGAGTTATGCTATGCCTAAAAGTGAGATCGTGGTTGTGGGGTGGTTAAGCGGGACAAAACACTCAACTCAAAGGCCATTGAGGTCGGCTTCTAGCAAGGTCAACAAGTGTATCCGGCCAAACGTTTTCACCGTCCTTCGGACCCCAACCAATGAGCCGAGAGGATCCAACCGAGGTCAACTTCGAAGCAGGGACCTTCATTCCTCTCAATCAAATAATCGCTTAGGCACCCTTCCACTTCTTCCATCCACACCACCGGCGCGAAAACAACCCACTTCGCTAGAGTCGGTGGGCTGTCATTCGCAACACATGCCCCGGCCATCGGAGAATGGTAGGTGAAACAACGGTGTTGAGCGGTTCGCTTTTTATTTCTGCGCCATAAATAAGGGTTCAGACACGCTCATTTTTCAAACTGTGATCCCATCATTTATGAGGCACCGGTGTTCGAACATAACTAGCCTCCTTATATCGCCTGACTTGATGGGCTATGTTTCACAATCGTATAAGAGGTTTGAAAGTACGAATGCCTTGTACACTCTACCCTTCAGGAAGAGAGTGGTGTCGCGCAGGTGCCAGAGGTGGCGGTTAGCAAAAGCGTCTCGTGCTTTTTCTATACGGTTTTTGACCTCGTCTTAAATTGCAACGGCGATGATACAACTACTTAGTTAGCTGAACCTTTGAACGACATCTAACTGATCTCCCAACGGTCAGCGCAGGTGGGGGTCCTGCCACTCTTGAAGGAATGTTGTGCAGTTTGATAATTCAAAGCTTTGACAGCAACGGATGACAGCCAGTGCTAATCTGTTTAGTGCCTCTTGGTAGGTTTGTGAACTGTTACAAATGAGGGTAATTTGGGTGCAATCATGCTACAGTAATTAACAGCGGGGCAAATATGACCATCTTTGCCCAAGGATAACGGAAGGAGCGGAGTAGGAATGAGCGCACCGTGATGTTGGGGATCGAGTACCTTGAAAGAATTAGGATAGTTCAGACCTTGGGAAATGTGGTTGAACCATTTGTCTATGAGTTGGGCAGAGATGACCTTTGGTGTGCGTCTGGCGTCATTCACAAGATTGCCGAAGACTGTTTCCGCTCATAACTCTGATTGCAGCCATTTTGCTTTTATATCTTGAGTTTTGGTCTCTGCCGTAACCTTGGACATGTATGACTTACTGCGTTGCTGGCCATTAATTTTAATATCCATCTGAGGAGCAAGGGGCGTGTCGTATTGTAGTGCTTGATAAGGAACCAGTGGTCTATTTCACAAAAATGCACGCGTGCTATTGATTTTAGTGTATATGGGTAGTTACCAACAGGTTAGTTGTCTCCATAATGTTCACCCAGTGGCCGGGAAAACTTCTTGGAGCCAGAACTTCCACTGTTTGTGGGGACGGACTTAATACTTGGCTCAGGACTATTTAAGAGATGTCTCCCAAAGGCTGAATTGGGTCACTGTCAAATATATTGCCTATGCATGGAGAAGCTGTTTTGGACGGACTACATGGTGCCGATTTTATAAGTGCAACACCCATGCTGGGTGCTAATTTGGATGGCTATTGTCAAGGTCCACTTCCGCATCTAGGCTTACGTGGCCGTGCACGTTTACTGGAATTTGTTCTTTTGGGCCTACCAGAGACTGGCTACTTTGAATCACCTTCATATGGTGTGATGTCTTGTAATGGTTAAGAATAATGCGTTCTAAACCGAGTCTTGCGTATATAAGCGTTTCAGCGTGGATGATCTTTGAATTTGCTTCGTCAGAAAGCTTTCACATGAGCGCGCAGCAACACTTCGAGGATTTCTTTTTTAATCGAATGGATACACAACGTGTATACCCCAACTTGTTTGCTCCAAGGACAAGCATTTCTACTGCATCGATTTTAAACCTATACAATAGATTAGAAGTGACTACATTCTTATGACGGCGTATACGTCCACAAGCTTCTGACGTAACTGCAGAGATGAAGTATGAAGCCACGGGTAAGTGCTTTAGTTTGGGTTTCTCAGGCCTTCTACTCAAGTTGGAGAATTGTAGTAGCAGGACACAGAAACCTTCCATTTCTGAGAGCTAATTAGTGCTTGATTCTATGTCCATTTCAAACCGATCTACCCTTTTGTTTAATTCTGTAGGTCAGCTGGAATTAGAAGCTAAACGTTCTTTGAGTGTTAACATCTTCCAACTATTCCAGTCTAACTGGGTGCATGCTACCAGGGCTTAATTGAAATTCACTGATCAATTATTCATTTCACGCCTGTTAGGAAACTTGTGAGACACCCTACCTCTGAACGGGATGGCATTAATAGCAGAGATTTTGTGCACCTTATGCTTCTGCGGGGAAGTCTAACACAATCACCTATCAATGCCTACTAAGTGAGCAAAGTAAATGGTTTGGCTTCAAATCCATGTAAGCGCGTTCCTCCTCTGTTATGCGAGTTAGCCTTCTAGCCGAAAAATGCTGGGAGCTATAGAAGCAACATAGACAAAGCATAGTTCTCTGTGGCCGCGAGGTGCATTTCCACATTTGATTCATTGCAAACCCACAACTCCGCGATGATTCACACTATACGAACACACCCAGGAATTTGTGCTTTTTCAAATTCGAATGGAGCTTGGTGAAAACTCCCGCTTGTTGTTTGCTTTTTCGAATCATCCCATTGAACCGTTTGTCGAAATACTGTATGTCTGCTTACGCGTGTGGGTTTGTCCACTGACTACGTCTCGGACTGTCTCGAACGCATGTTGTGCTGACTGTACAATCAATTATTTTCGTCCATATAAATGTATCGTAACTCAGAAGATGTCATATATTCTCCGTATGCGACAGCACCAAATCTCATCCGCTTCATTGCAATGTCGAATGAGGAAGACCAGTTAATCTATGCGGAACCGGAAGAGGGTGAGTCACTTTTACTACGCACCAAACTCATATTCCAATATTCATATGCTCATTTGATTTACATTAACAATGGGTGCTGCGATGCAAGCCTGGGGATAAGCAGCACCCATCATTGTTACTTATAGGTAGCCCAGATGTGCAGGATTTTGCTTAGACTAGAACATATGCCAACTGTTGCCTATTTGCAAAAGCGTAGCACGTAACTTGTATGAATATCCCACTATGCCACAACGAGTTACTGAGTCATGGTGGATGCGCTCATCCCCGGTGATCCACTTTCTCCTGAGAGTTGATTAGAGGGTTCGCGACTCACGAGGATCAGATGGACTGCCCACTGATGTCGATTACAGAAAGGATGGAACTTCCGCCCACGGCTTCTTCGGGTGTGTGATGGATTCAGTTTGGCTGCGACCAGTTAGTTTCAGCAACCTCCGCGGTTGTTGATCAAAAAGCACTAGGCCCTATAGGTGTTGATGCTCTCAGCCTAACACAACAGTAATTAACGCGGTGTAGTGCTTTAGTACACAGATTTCAAAATAATAGAAGTGAAAATACAGCGTTGGTATGACACGTAAATCAATAAATTTTGTAATTGACAATGCGAAGCAAAACTGTGTTGATATGCTTAGTTTGATACAAAGACAAATGCCCGGCAACCGTACATATCATAAAATATAACAGCAGCTTAATAATCTATGTCACAACTGTATAGAAACAAGCGGCTGTGTTGCTTGGAAAGTAGTTAACCGGAAGCACCCAAATAGCACCATGAGGAGGTTGTTGGGCTTGACCCCGAGATCCGTGAACTTTATACTTGATACCAGTTTTGATCTGCGGACTTCTGCCTATCTAATTATGTACATTTACTTTTCGTCCGATCATCGCGTGCTTCTATATTATCACTTTCACGGACTTCAAGTTCCCTCTCAAGAATTACGGTCGATTATGTCACCTTGAAAAATCTGAGAAAATCAAGGTATATTACAAGGTGGAATCCAATCGGCCCGAGCTGTATCATCTACATCCAGATAATGGTTGTATCGATGCGGATGAACAAGCGGAACTTCAGGATGAGTCGATTGTGTCAGCCCGTCCACTCATTCCCATGCTTAGTATTTCTGATGCCATTTGATTGTAATGAGCCAGCCGACCGCAAACATTGGCTTAATATCTACAGCATACTAGCGCAGAGTGTGAAGGAACCGGAATTTCACGGAATGGTACTGAACTATTCTGTGATTACTAATTCACACTATATTCCTATCTAGTGGGAATGTGCCGACCCGGAGAAAATAATAGCGCACAAGCTGAAATGTGTTCCTTGGATATTTGGGGAGTTGGCCATGGAGCCGAATCCTGAACTCGTGTTTAAAGGTAAATATTTATTCGCAAGCTTCTCTAGCTTTGAGGTCCGTTCGATGTAACCGGCTAAGCCAGTCTCCGCTTGACGAATCCCTCGGAACATATGATATACTTCCATATAAATACTCCATGTAAGATTCTTTCACTCGTTCCGAATGATGACACGATCAGTCCTAAAGAGACGAAGACGGTAGCAGGTAATCTTGACCCATCGCACAGCTAACTGTACCTTTTCTTCCATAGTCGTTCAAAAATACTGGGATTACACGTTACCGATACACATCGTGACAGACTATCAATTAAGGCATCGATACTTCCCTCCGGTACTTCCAAACCTACCCAGACCGTGGTACGTTTGCTCGAGTATTTTCCAATGAGCTGGACTACCATTTTTTCTTTATACAGTTGGACATTGACAAGAAAACGGGCTTGTTAATCAAGTGTGCATTTAAAGCATCAAAACCGCCGATGTTGGTAAGTGTCCACACCAACTACTTGCTTTCCTAAGCTTGGTTACTAATACACAGTTGTGAGAGCTACCAATGTTCTGTTACACCAAGACTTGTCCCGCCTTATTTCGAGTCTTCCTGTGAAGCGTAGCGGCGCTGCGCCCAGAATGCTCAGTGCGAAATTCTTGAGAGTGTTGTGACGAAAGGCACTTGAGGATGAACAAACCACAACTGTCATGGTTCAGGGACCTAACAGTCTAGGGAATTTGCCTTTATATACTACAAGTGGCCTTTAGTTATGACTAATGAATCTGATTCAGATTTCCCCGTTATTTTAGCCCAGACTACTGGGAGGCAGCCATCAGAAACAATGGACCTGTCAACTATGCCTGATATGACATGTTCAATTGCAAGACGATCGGGATTCCCACCGTCCTTCTACCTGCATTCCATGAGCATTTTTCCCAAAGATTTCTATCCTACGGCTACAGATGGCAACCAAGTAGAGAACATTCCATTTTTAATCATCCGCCCATGTCAATACACTTTTGCTGCATCGTACATAAATGTATTCAACTCTTACTAAGTCGTCGACTTCTTCATAAACTTACCGGCCGTTGTTTGGGGATTACATTTGCTCCTGAAAAGAGATGTCTAGATGACTGATATATGGAACATTCAGAACAACATAAAAATTGTCCAATTATGATTGTGTTGATTCTCGCTCATCGAGTTGTTGAATGTGTAAATTCAAACTGCGGTTTGATTGGAAAAGCTCACAGAAGATGGTCGTAACTGCCTTTGTTTCTATGCAATTAACCACGGAAAAGTGAGCTCGCTGGGCATGAGACTTATCGAAGTGTTCTACTCTATAGCGCTAACGTTGTCTGGAGATGAAGATGGGGCATTTCAGTGACGATGGTAACAGATCGTGTTGTTGATGGTACAATGTGAGCCGCGATTTGCAACCTACATACTGTGCATGCTCCTGTATAATCACATCCCACTACTGCTCCAAATACGGCCACTAGTTATACCCCTATCTGAATAGATGGAACCTTTACATTCTATGCTACGTCATGGTTACCCTAAAAGTTACCCCAGAAACTGGAAGCTGGCAGAGTTCCATGGTGTGTAGCTTCATCTGATCGTTTCGTAAGTTATTTAAGACGCGTTATGCTAATCGCAATTGGAAGTGACGAGTATTTACGCTACTGACGTCTGGACGTAGTGGCGGCAGCTATCTTAATTAACCATCCAACAGACTAAGACGACAAGTGGCAAGAATGTGCGGCTATTTGTGTGTGGCAGTATGCAACTGGGTAGCTGAAACCAAATCAGATAAACAGCAATGGGACCACCTACAGTAGATGCAAAGCTGCACTTCCATCCGTAAAAGATTCCCTGGATTCTTAAAGAACCAGCGAATACTACCTGTTTTATATTGATATTCCATTGTTCCAATGTTACCAGTACTATACGCGGAGTAATCATGCACAACGAAATGCTCACGGTAATATGGTCTTTTATGTGGGTGCAAACCTCAACCCCAGCATACATCCCAAAAATGCGTGCTCAATTTCCCACCATAGCGTAAGTGACCTTAAATTTACTGAGTCCGCATGAGTACAGTATTCATTTCGCAACAGCAAAGTGCTGAGCGCTGTCGTTCGTGAAGGTCTGATCGTACTTGCTAGCCTGAACTCCGTAAGCGTAATATATGATAGCTGGTTGCATCTACACATGCAAGTGTTAGCTAATTATTCAAATACTTAGGTTCTCACGAAGCTATGAAAGACACCGTCACTAAACAGGAGTGTCGAAAGTTCATGCTCGATCTGGAAACTTAGACGAGTAAATTAAGCAAAAGGCCTTTTCAAGTAAGTGACGCATGGCATATACTACAGTAATAGGCTGCATTCAATTTACTCTCACTAGAGATACAACACTCCTGCTTGGATTGCGCCGGAACCTCAAGCGACTGAGAGCCATCGGAAAGTAGTCTACTGTTCACGTTTCTAGAAATCCTTTGCTTGTCTGGATGTGAGAAACGTTTTAATCTGTATGATTTGCAGCTCGCCAAATTCTGTCTAATAACAGAGTTAGCATAGCCAGGAAGATGTGCAGTTAATGGTGGTTAAAAAAAGCAGTACACCCAGTAACAACCTAAAACAGGTACTACTTATTGGGACAATAAAGCCCTTCGAACTTGTGAAGACGAAGTTATTTCAAGGTGTATACAATCCTCGGGTTCACTATCAACCTAGTTCACCAGACTGTCCCCCTACAATCTCAAATGGCACTCAACTAGTCAGTATCACCTTCTAACTGCATCACAAGACCTTGGCACATATGTGAATGCAGAGCCGTCAGAAAACACCTTGGGGCCATAGTATCATTAGAAGTAGTTCGTTGTTCTACTTGGAAGTCCGGATTATCGCATGAATAAACCAGCTTTACCAGGCCGCCAAAAAACTGCTGACAGATGGATGATCCTCATCTAACCCATTTGTAATGACGAAACAACGTAAATCTAGTTATGTCACATGTAATGTACATAAATGTTGCAATTTCGAGCTATATACATGGAATATAGGCACGGTGTTTGCGGAAAAAGCTCAAGACAGAAGAATTTGTATTATAACCCTGTAACCGTGGTCCTAAAGGGCAGCATAATATACAAGAAAGGACTCAAGACTAGGTTCGCAACAGCAGTGGAAAAAGCTAATCGTAACATTAATGTTATGAGCAGAGCGGTTGATGCGTGACCTTGAGAAAACGCATGCAATTGCAGCAAATGTAAACTGATGCTCGTTTGAGCATACAGTGGTATAAAGCACGGAAAGCATATTACTAGCTCGGAAGGTGGAAAGAGGTGGGGATATAATCACTGAGTCTTCAAGTGGGATAACCAATCCCGTAAGTAGAATCAAATTTCTTTGGACTTTACAGCATCCATGGTCTACTTCCTGCATGGTACTGGAGCGCTGTGCTTTACTAAGGTATGTTAAAGCATTCAAATATGAGATGACATGTATGGAAATGGAAAAACGCCTGAAAGCAAAACCAAAACAAACGGTGAAGTGGTGGC
>CALYDF020001534.1:0-29495 GCA_944474145.2 Dicrocoelium dendriticum
GGGGCCAACTTACACGGTGTATACCACTTTGTAATTGGCTGCGGAAACAGTTACATAGGCAGAACTAATAGAACGCTGACTTCCCGAATAAAGGAGCATGTACCAAGATGGGTTCAGCGTGAAGTTGCTCAGATTGCCTACCCTCGTCAGATTCCATGTTCGCGCAGACCGCCGGCTTCCTCGATAGGCAAACACCTCGGGTCACCAATTAGAGCTGGGCTCAGCGTTTAAAGTTTTGTTACGTCACACTAACCTCCGCTTCCTTCGGTTTCCTGAGACTGTCGCTATGAGCCGGATTAAGCCAGCCTAGTATGTTCAGAAACAATTATTTGTCAGCCTAAAGCTGCTTTGGACATAGGTGTGATCTTTCGTCATTCGTTTTGCAACTTAAGCTTCTCTGTTTACACCCACTGTTCGCTATATCTATGCATATCGTTTATGGTTAATGGTACTGAGGAGACAATACGAAATGCATGCATCTACCAGCCTTCATCTTCTTCCTGTGCTTTTCAAATTGTTGAAGGGAACTAAGTGCTTTAATATTTAAAAGCCTAAGTCAACTCCCTACTTCGGCTTGGGCAACCGGGTAGTATTACGCCCTCTCGCAAAACCATGGACTGTATTACAACTTGCTCGTCAGCTGCTGTTTCCGCTAGTCACTTTCACGCGACTTCCTCACACGCCAATTGTTTGTTTGCTAACAATCCTCACTTTCGGTTACCCGATTCATCTGTTCAACAATCTGGCTGCGATTCCGGTTGCTCCGCAGATCAAGGAATTCAACCTAAGGCTCTCCTTCGTCCCCGATCCTCGTTCCGTCTGGCGTGCTTCAACGTCCGGACACTCATGCAGATTGGACAGCAAGCCGGTCTAGCGCGCACCCTAGATTCCCTAGACATTGATGTCTGCTGTCTTTCAGAAACCCGATTGCAAGATCCCAGCACTGTGCTTACATTGACATCGCCCACTGACCACGAAGCCAGATATCACCTGCGTCTTTCTGGAGATCCAGAAGCAGCCTCAGCGGGTCTGGCTGGTGTAGGTATAGCACTGAGTGGCAAGGCCGAGGCGGCACTACTGGACTGGTTCCCGATTAACAGCCGACTATGTGCAGTTCGGCTTCGGGGTTCATGTAGAATCAACAGGCACCGCGAAGAGAGACACAACTTGTTTGCGATCTCTGTGTACGCTCCAACTGACTGCAGTGGCGACTCGGTCAAGGTCGAATTCTACCGGGATCTACAACAGCTGTTGACTAATGCTAAAAAGTCGGATGTCGTTATCCTTGCTGGGGATTTTAATGCACGGGTTGGCCGCCTGTTACCATACGAACGCCACCTTGGTGGTCATCACTCGCTCGTTGAGAACCGCTCTGATAACGGAGAGAGGCTTCTCACATTGTGCGAAGACAACCGTCTGTTTCTTTCGAGCACTAACTTCAGGCTTACGAAAAAGCGTTGCGCAACGTGGCGTCCCCCTTCTTCAACACAACGGTGGTTTCAAATTGATCACATTACAATTAGCTTCAGATGGCGCGGCTGCGTACTGGCCTGCAAGTCCTTTTGGTCTACTTTCATTGACTCAGATCATGCTCTGGTGTGCGCGAAAATCTGTATGTGTTTTGGAGGATCCCGAAACACGAAGCACCGCAAAATTGATGTAAACAGTCTAACTAATTCCTCTGTCCAGGCGAGCTATCAGTCTTCAGTGGCATATGCACTCAGTTGCAATCCACCGCAAGAAGTGGAACAACACTGGACTTGTATACGGAAGGCAATGAGCATTTCCGGACAGTCATGCTGCGGCTTAACTCGACGCCCCTTGAAGGCTTGGATCTCTGCTCGTTCTCTGGAGCTGTTCGAAAGCCGCAAAGATATCCCTGCGGAATCAGATTGCAACGCGCGGCGCCATTCTGCCAACCGGCTGCTCAAGCGAAGGCTACGCAAGGGTCTCGAGGCATGATGGTCTGAGCGTGCTTTAGAGATGGAGACCGCTGCCCTCTCTGGCAACACTCGCAGGCTTTTCCTACTCATTCGGTCCACTGGCCACAAGTAGCCTAGTGTCAATGAGGTCTTTGTGAGGTTGATGAGTCTCCGATCACCAACCAGCGGAGGCGTATGGACCGCTGGGCCAAACACTTTCATTCGCAGTTCAACTGGCGTCCACCATCCATCAGTACATGCAGTACACCTTGTTGTCCATCCTGGCTCGTCCCATTGAATCAACCCAGCGAAGCGGAAGTCTGCCTCGAGATTCGACGCTTGAAGCGCTTCAAGGCTGCCGGCTTAGACGGACTTTTTCCTGAACTATTCAAGTACGGCGGTGTGGCTGTCATTTACCATCTGACCGCGCTGTTCGCACAAATTTGGCATGAAGAGAAAGTGCCTTCCTCTTTGGGCGAATCAGTTATTGTCCCGATTTTCAAGAAAGGCACTCGCACTTCATGTGCAGATCATCGCGGGATTAGTCTTATTTTGGTTGCCTCTAAGCTATTG
This sequence comes from Dicrocoelium dendriticum, assembly GCA_944474145.2. Classification (NCBI taxonomy): domain Eukaryota; kingdom Metazoa; phylum Platyhelminthes; class Trematoda; order Plagiorchiida; family Dicrocoeliidae; genus Dicrocoelium; species Dicrocoelium dendriticum. The sequence continues at coordinate 2,496 of CALYDF020001534.1, forward strand.
GCATCCATTCTGCTTCGCAGGCTATCCCCAGTACGTGAATCATACTACCGTGAAGAACAAGCTGGTTTCCGTCCTGGCCGTGCATGCGTGGATCAAATCTTCACGCTCCGCCAGCTCCTCGAACATCGCCACATTTATCACAGGCCCACTATCATTGCATTCTTAGACATACGTGCTGCATTTGACTCCGTTGATCGACCTGCTTTATGGCGATGCTTAATAAAGTACGGGGTGCCAGAGAAATATACCGCCATCTTACGATCACTTTACCTTCATACATCCGGCAGAGTGAGGGTCTATAGCAAGCTTTCCTAGCAATTCACTGTCAATAGCGGTGTGCAACAGGGCTGCCCTATGTCCCCATTTCTCTTCAACTTCGCAATTGAAGACGTTCTATCGAATTCTCTAGAAGGTTTCCAACATTTTGGCCCAGAGCTTCTACCGGGTGAGCGCGCGACCGACTTAGATTATGCTGATGTCGCCTTACTTGGTGACGATCCTCATAGTATGCAACTCATTCTGGATCGTTTGGCGGTTGAGGCATCTAAGTATGGCATGAGCTTCGCCCCATCGAAGTGTAAAGTGCTGCTCAAGGATTGGCTTTCACCTGCTCCCGTACTTACTCTCGAAGGTGCACAACTTGAACAGGTAGATAGTTTCGTCTACCTTGGGAGCTGTGTTTCTGCTGACGGCACTATCAACAATAATGTTTCTCTTCGTATCACTAAAGCTCGATCAGCATCTGTCAATCTGAGGCACTTGTGGCGTCGTCGCGACGGCTTATTCTCACTAAAGGGTCGCGTTTGCAACGCATCAGTTCGCTCAGTATTGTTGTATGGGTGCGAGTCCTGGCGCATTCACGTGGAAGACATGCGTCGTCTTTCTGCCTTCGATAACGGTTGCTTAAAGAGGATCGCTCGTGTTTGGTGGCAACATCGAGTTACTAGTAATGACGTTCGACTTCGCACCTTGGGCAGTGCGAGTATTCCCTTCAACAAACTGATTTTGTTGCGCCAGTTGAAATGGCTCGGTCACGTCCTACGCATGGCACCTGAGCGTCTAGCGCGTCGCGCTCTATTCGCTCGTCAAGGACCTGGCTGGAGGCGACCGCATGGTGGTTAGCCTTCCACTTGGCGGCAGCACATGAAATCGCTGACTTCGTGTCTAGCCACTGTTGGATCCGTACATCTTTCACGATAGGGACCCAAAGATGAGGAGTGCCAATGACTTAGCACTCTTGAAGAGATGGCCCGCAACCGGAATCAGTGGAAGAATTGTGTGCAGTATTGTATTGATTCACATGTTTAATACTGCGAACATTAAAATGACAACAAAGAGCAAAAGCGGCGTTTGAAAAACAAACTAAAAATGTTTTGTTCTACTTTTTGTCAAAATGTTCCATGCTTCCTGCGGCATATTAGTTGAAGTGTGTTTCTCACCTTCAACTAGCATGCCACGATGATTATGCCGCGGTGAATCTTGCTGCTGATCTCCATGGTTCTATGTTGGCTCTGTGTCTAGTTAATAGACTGTTGAGATGCATACATACATACACCATGTGATTCTGATGCCGGATCGAAGCTCAACACCGCAATTTGGGACACCTAGCGCTTGTTGCACGACATCCTTGATAGCAAACTTGAAGAGGAAAGCTGAAATACGGCAACCTTGCCGAACAACGCTGGTGACTTCAACCGAAGAGGAAAGTTTGTCATAAGCCTTAGTTTTTCCCGACGTGGGACGGTACAATTCGCTAAGAATGGCGGCAAACTTTTCGGATGCACCCTTCCTTAGTAGACAATACCGCAAAGGAGCTCTGTCTACTGACTCGAATGTCACGCGATTGTCCAAGAAGACTACGATTGTTGGTCGACGGTGGAGGTGGCGAAGCTCGAGAATTTATCGGAGCGTGACGCCTTGATCAATGTAATTTCGGCCTGTTTAAAAACCGTTTTTTTTTTCTTTTCGGGAAGACTCTCTCTGGTGGGGAAAAGCCTGCGAAGTAAGATAGACCAAAAATCTTGGAAGCAACTGAAATCATTGAGATACCGCGGTAATTTTCGTGCTCTTTGAGGGGACCTTGTGAAGCGTGACAACGATTGAGTCTCCCCATGAGTTGGTGACTTTCTCATTAGTCCAAAACTTTGAAAAGTGAGGGCAATGCCTTGACAAGTATATCTCCGCCATCTTTGAAAAGAGCCGGGGGATGGCTATCAGGGTCGGCACCTTTATGCCATTTCAAAGAATGGATTGCGCTTCGGATCTCTATTTTGGAAGGAGAGACAGTGGAGACAAACCATGCACCATGCAGTGGAGATAGAGGTGTCACAGAGAGAAGTGTTGGGTAGTTTGAATTGAAGAGCAAAGCGCTCTGCCCAGCGCTCTAATCGCTTCTGCAAGTTGGTGATTTTTATGCCGTCTAATTCACAGATTGTCTGACTGATGGCGTGTGAATTGCAACCGGTGGCCTTGATGAGACGAAACAACCTGCGGCAGTTTCCAACCGATGCAGTGGCTCCCATCTCCGCAGCACGCCTTGACCACTAAAATTTACCGTCGGAGCGAAAGAATGCTATCAGCTGTAGGGAGATAGGCTGGCGGATTTCATTGTATTCCATACCTGCGGGCACGGCGCGTCAATGATCTAGGACTTCCGAGGAAGTTTTCCAGATCCAACTTTTAGCTATGCAGTGGAGGAAGCCGTTCGCAAGTTACAGTGCATGGGCGGCGAAGAACCTGCTCGAGTATGAAGCTCTGTTCGGATTCAGTGGTTGCAATGCATGCGCTCGACGCGGCACGAAATTGACTTCGATGTCAAGGTTATCAGTAGTGGTTTACGATTGACCCAAAGCACATTGCTGAGTCTGTGAAAATAACCAAGGCTAACAACTGCATTAATCGAAGAGATGGAGTTGGGCTGTCTATTGCCTGGCACGCAGTTTGATTGGCATCGGCGCATAGATCTGAAGTTGCAGTGGGTTATCAAAGTTCGGTCCACCAAATTCCTGAGTATCGAAGGCAATTTCCATCAGTAGCCAATTTCCTTCTAACAGTCCACTTAATATTGCCCAACCATACCGGTAATTGCCTTCTGAGCAACATCCTTTATTCTCGTTGACCGTTGCTGAAACCCAGGCAGCACGCAAGAACTTGGTGACCTTTGATCACCGTAATCTTTCACCAATGAACTGCATTTAACTTTCCCATTATTGGTATTAAATACCAGTCAATTTTAAGCTCATTTACTTGGCCTCAAGAAGCTTTGGAATCAAAATCGAAGCGTTGCGCATTTCACTAATATATTAACCGGTCATTCACCAAGCCTTTTGAAATGTTTACTTCCCGATCACTTCCACATATATTGCAAGATGATTGCAAACTTCCCATATAATTATTATGAACAAAGAACCGAAGGTAAACAATTGTTTAGAATGTTTCAAAGTACTGGTATCTCGGTTTGATGATACATTTGTTTTCGATACTTCATCCTCAGACCTCTACACTTATATGAATAAAATTGCAATGGGCGTGACAGTGTATTCAATCACTTCGAATGACATTAGATCACGTGCCGACCAGGGGCATGAACCGACAATTAAGGTGTGCTAACCACCCACTAGGGCACTGGTGTAGCTGAACGATTACTGCTGGCCTCTTAATTTTCCTCTTTATCTAGCCAAGATAGCTTAAGAGCTTCGATCACCTTTTGTCCACACAAAAGCGGTTGATACAACCGAATGCTGATCGCCTAGCGGTCGTAAAAGTGCGGATGCGCAAGCCTTTCGACTAGAGTGGAGGGACCCTGTATAATATTTGAAAGGCAGAGCTTTACTCATCCTCAGCGTTTAGCGTCTTCCGCGTCGGGCCTTTTTCGCGGTCGCTGAACAGGGCTCGAGGAAGCGGTGTGGTGAACAGTCTTCATTTTGAAGAAGCAGAATGAAAAAGCTGACAAAACTGCTAGTGTCGGTTGATTCTTCTTGACTCCCTGGATGAGTTCCCAAAGATGCTGAGTGCGCTGGTTGGAAGTCATGACTCAAAATCGAACTGAGTGGCGGTTTTGTATCTCTGCTCGTTGCAGTGATCCCCCGTCCCTTCCCCCAATGAAAAACATCATAAAATACTCAAAAGCTGCGTGGAAAATGCAAAAAATATTGTTTTTTCTTCTTTTCCTGTAATCCTGTTTTTTTATTCCGCCATGGTTCGAATGGCTCAACATCCCTACACACATTCTGATCCCTCTCTCTCTCTCGATATATATATATATATATATATATATATATATATATATATTCGCTCGTTTGTATCATATTAAGCTTGGACGCGTTGAAGGTCTTTCTATATACATGCAAGTACGGTCACTGGCCAACAGCGGACAACGTCAACGTCCTGGCAGAAGACGTACGCTTAAGAGCCGCAAATATCTGTGCGCAAAGAATGGATACAGAAGCCGCTTCCAGGAAAGTGTTGACAAATAACTGGAACGTTTCTTGCCCGTAACCGATGCATACGCTTGATGATATTGACCCACAACTAATAACTCCGTTCGCCCTTGGAGCTCTTACTGTGTCACCACCAATGTCTGCAAATCTGTCAAGATAACTGAACCAACGGACGACTTACAATTGTTGTCCTGTGATTACTCAAACCGGTGGTGAATTGGTCATGTTTTGCACCGAAGCGTGCAACGATGGTCATATTGTTCTGGATGCTTGCACAGCGACTGCTCCGGACCCAAATAGAGCCATCTCGTCCGCATACTCATGGTTTATCAGTCGGTCACCGATCAGAAATTCCACCCCGAAGGAGCGATGAATGAGTGGCAGCCTCGACCAGGACATAAGCCTGTTTGGACTTTGTTGATTCAATTCTCACTTTGACTTGTAATTCCTCGATGGATGATTCCCCTTGAGTAGTTCAGAGGTGATGGAATTTATTCTAATCAATCGATGTTTTTCGCATTAAACTCATTGACTCATTTTGAAGATGATGATTACAGGCAACTGTCACCCATTTCATTCCCAACGTGTTTATTGAGTCATTTGTCATCGGTGTGTGCCCTAGTTCGCATTTCGGACATCAACTTACTATGCATATTGTAAGCTCAGTGAACTGAAAGGGAGCCGTCCATATGTATGAGTAATTCAGAGGGTTGTCTGGCATTTGGTTTAGAACAGGGGTGTCCAAACGTTTTGCAAGAAAAGCCACCTTTTGTGCGGTTAACAAATGTCGGGCCATATTCAGTCCGACATAAAGAAAAAACAAAATTACACATGTGCGAAAATAGTCCAAGCCTGAATTTATTACTTCCTGATGAGGCCGCGGAGCAGGTGAAATGTTAACGCGGGCCGGACTTTCGACCTCTCTGGTTTAGGAGGTAGGCACACGTTTAACAGCGTATCAGGCCGCTTATGTTTTCAGTTGCTGTTTTATTGTTACCCAAGTGGGTTTCCTACCACACACGATCTGTGAACATTGCAGAGAGAGAGAGAGAGAGACCGTTAAGCTGTTGGGCGCCTTGGTCCAAATCAATCAACTGCAAATCGTAGACCTGGCTGCGTGGTCGGCATTGAGTAAAATCATTGTACGTTGATTTTCTCCATGAAACCGTTCATTTCTCACTGTTGTCCATGACCTCGAACGTCCTGTTTTCTTTCCCAGAACTGCAACCTCACACATGCGAATACTGTGGAAAATCGTTTTCCGTAAAAGTCCATCTTCAGTCTCACGTGAACGCTGTTCACTTGCGTAAGTACCATGTTGAGAGCACCGTCAGGTGTACTATTTCTTCCTATTTCATCATACCTCAGTTATTATGAATGAAATATTGTTTGTAATAGTCACTTTTGGGATGGGTTCGATTCCATGAGTTCGTTGCGTGAGGCCTAAACAGTGGAGAGCAATTGTGGCCAATGAAGCGCTGCAACAGGCAGTGGCCAGTGTGAGCTCGCCACCACTCACAGCTGAATTAGCTGCCTAGCGTATGGCCATAGCGAGATGTGACTTCGCACAATACGCTTACCTGTGGTCCCGGTCAAGCCTCAGCGACGACCGATTGTTGACTTAAAGCTTGTCAAATAGCGAAAGTAGTCTTTGAGCGATCCTTCAGTACATACAATATCAATTCGCCAACTGAAGAGCGTCACTTCATTTTTAGGTCTGTTATCTAATGCGTTGATCGATCACTTCTGTGGTTGTTTCCTGCCTTTACGACTTCCATTGCTTGCAACACCGAATACGTTTGGCTCGATGAGACCTTGGGTATATACACACACATATATATATATATATATATATATATATATATATATATATATATATATATATATATATATATATGGTTGGCGACATCCGGTTTCGGATTTGTTTGTCACTGTGGCCAGCCACAGGACGCCTGCGCCTACAGAGGGACAATGGGCGGCTTGCGCTGCACCAGACACAGCTGCAACCACACATCCCATATCCAGTGTAAACTCGAAGGAATAAGACCGTGAGGCATGTGAATGGGAGCCACGTTTTATCGGCGAAGCCGACCCACACTCCTTCACAGGCAAACATAAACACGCTGTATTTGGGAATCAAGCGCACGCAAGGCGGTGGCTGGACCGTAGTCCGCTCCACACTGAGTGCATGGAACCACTCTTCGAGCCTAGTACGAACACAAGGACCGTGCACCCAGTCCCCTCCAGCAACGACAAACCGTCTCCTGGAGCCAATATGGACGAAGTAGTGGATAATAGACGGGTAGGCACCTTGTCAACATGCACATCAAGCGCAGTCACAACGGGGGTGTCAAGCAACAGCCATTCACTTCAAATGACATTAACAATTAAAATATATCTGTTAAAGAATACGGCTAGGCAGACATGACTCTACCCTAAATTACCTTATGAAGTAAGTTGCTTAGAAACCAACCCGCGATAAGTGCAAAATGTCCAGAAGTTACTAAAAAATGCCCTATGCTGAGGCTGACGTTGCATTCATGTTGCTTCTTCACCGCAGTTGGGCTAAAGCAACTTACACTTAAACTAAGTTTTTTTAAGCTGGATAAGTTTCATTTCCCTTTATTTGGTTTGTTCTGCCTTACTGACTAATCTTCTATTAACTAGCCACGTTGCTTACGCTGACTGTGGTTATCTTCGTAAACTTTGTTGCGTTTGTAGCATTTTTTGATTAATTTCTGGACATTTTGTACTTATCGCGGATTCTAGAAACGACCAACTGTCTCCTTGAGCCAGTATGGACGAGGCAGTTGGTACTAGACAGGTAAGCACCTTGTCAACATCCACATCAAGCGCAGCCACACCGGGGATGTCAACCAACAGCCAATCACTTCAAATGACATTATCAAATAAAATATATCTGTTAAAAAATACGCCTAGACAGACATAACTCTTCGCTAAATTACCTTATGAAGTAATTTGGTTAGCAACGAATCCGCGATAAGTAAGAAATGTCCACAAGTTAATTAAATATGCTACAAACGCAACTGTGTTACCCAAGATAAGCGCAATTATCGTACGCAACGTGGCCAGTTAGTAGATTATTTAGGTAGGCAGAACAAACCAAATGAAGCGGAATGAGTTTAACCAGCATAAAAGACCTAGTTTAAGTGTTAATTGGTTTAGCCCAACTGTGGTGAAGACGCATCATGAATGCCTTTGTATGAGATATATGAGCAATGTGGATTCCGTTCGGGTCGCAGCACTATAAATATGATGTTTGCGGCTGGTCAGTTGCAGGAGAAGTGCCGAGAACGAAACCAGGCATTGTACTCGCTTTTTGTTGATTTCACCAAGGCATTCGATACGGTGAACCGCAAGGCATTGTGGCTGGTGTTGGGTAAGTTTGGTTGCTCGGGTAAGTTTAATTGAATGTCTGCACAGTGGTATGCGAGCGATGGTGCAACTGAGTGGAGAGACCTCGGATGACTTTGCAATTGTCACTGGTATGAAGCAAGGCTGTGTCTTAGCTCCTACCCTGTTTAATCTACATCTTCATGCAATGTTGTTTCGTGTTTTTGATGCGGCTTGTGCTTACGCTGTTCGTGTGGAGCACCGTATTGATGGTGGGTTGCTGAACATCCGTCGTTTCGGTGCGAGAACTCTAGTCTGTGAGACAACTATCCGTATGTTGCTGTTTGCCGACGACTGTGCGTTGTTTTCACACAGCGCGGATGAGTTGCAGCACATGACTAGTGCTCTAGCTTCGACAGCGGCCAAATTCGGGCTTACCATCAACACAAGCAAAACTGTTTGTCTCTTTCAGCCTTCACTGAAGGTGAAATCATCAACATTGACGCGAATCAGCATTGGTGCGGAAGGATTGGAAACCACCTCCCGCTTCTGCTACCTTGGGAGTGTGATGTCGACTGGTCAACAGCTACACTTTGTGTTGCGTATTCGCGTATCGAAGGCAGCAGTGGCATTCGGGAAGCTAGAGTACCGGGTGTGGAACAACCACCAGCTTACTATTGGCGCGAAGCTGATGGTGTACAAATCCATGATGCTGTCCGTTCTTCTATACGGCAGGGAAACGTGGAGGATGTACCGACGGGATGTGCGAGATCTCGAGCGGTTCCATTAGCAGTGTTTGCGACGGATTTGCGCATCGGTTGGTGCGACAGAGTTGCAGACACGGAAGTGTTACGACAAAGTGGGATGTATGCATACTTTTACTCCATACTTTTACTGAGACACCTGAGGTGGCTCGCTCATGTGTGGCGTAGGGATTCGACGCGGATACCGAAACAACTCTTATACGCTCAGCTGAGTATTGGAAAGCGGCATGTGGGGAAACCAAAGTTACGTTACCATGACATGATTAAAGTGAGCTTCTCACGTTCTAATCTTGATTGCAGGTCATGGGAATCGAAGGCGGTTAATCGGCGTGCATGGCGCGATCTAATCACGAAGGTAGTTACTGAAGTGCGGGTGAAAGACCTCATGCATGCTATTGAAGCAGCGGCAAGCACCGATTGTACTCCATCGACATCGAGCGTATGGTGCTGTAGCACATGCGGTCGCGAGTGCCTGAGTCAGGCAGGCCTAGTGAGCCATGAGCGAGGCCACTCGGGACCCCTACCGAAGCGACGACGTGTCCTGCGGAGAACGTAGGCAGAACCGGCGCAGCGTTTGTAGGTACGCTGCATTTGATTTACTAACTGCGTTCTTGCATGCTAAATCTCTTTATTTTAGGTGGTGAGTTTTCATTTTTGTCCTAATACTTTTCTTTCTCATCTAAATGTCTACCAGTACCCTTCTATAAACTTGCACAAGTCACTTAAGCCAATTGTAGTCAATTTTCAAAGCATTTTCTTTTCTGTGGCATTTCCGTAAAATATGCTTTCTGAGCTCTTGAACTTACCTCGAATTCCTTGGTAAACAACTTGTCATATGCTCATCAATTTACGATTTATGTCACCATTTCCTTGTACATAACTCCATTTGCTTTGTTATCTTTCTCTCAAATGATTGGCTGTTGCTTGATATCCCCGGTGTGGCTGCGCTTGATGTGCATGTTGACAAGATGCCTACCTGTCTATTACCCACTACTTCGTTCACACTGGCTCCAGGGGACAGTTGGTCGTTGCTGGAGGGGACGGGGTGCACGGTTCTGGTGGCCGTGTTAGGCTCGAAGAGTGGTTCCATGCACTCAGTGTGGAGCGGACTACGGTCTAGCCACCGCCTTGTGTGCGATTGATTCCCTAAATACAGCGTGCTTGTGTTTGCCTGTGAAGGAGTGTGGGCCGGCTCCGTTGGTGGAACGTGGCTCCCATCCACATGCCTTCCGGTCTTATTCCTTCGGGTTTACACTGGATATGGGATGTGTGGTTGGAGCTGTGGGTGGTGGAGCGCAAGCCACCCATGGTCCCTCTGTAGGCGCAGGCGTCCTGTGGCTGGTCACAGTGACAGGCAAATCCGAAACCGGTTGCATCGATATATATATATATATATATATATATATATATATATATATATATATATACTCTTTGTGCGGACTTCCCTATGTTTCACATCTGTACACTGGGGACTAATTGTGCTTTTGCAATAGTGATTTATTTCTACCTATACGTTTCATTCAATCGCAGTGGAAGGTTGTACTTCGGTACATCCTCACGTGCATCATGTTTGCTGTATTGTTTAGCCATCTGGATTTCTGAATAGCTAAGTACATTCTTCATCTTTGTCGTGTACTCTAGTCTAGTATACCCCATAACCTAGTTTGGTAGATTTGATGACCAGAGCACCATGAGAGATATCGGTACATTTGCCTACTTTACCTTACTGCTCTAAATTGTGGACCTACCAAACTCATTAAGCTCTTTGCTGTTGTCGACCGTTTTGAAAACGTTTCACATCTTTCGTTGCTCTTTTTTTACTTTGTTACTGTCACTAATATTGCTCTACTATATCAGAAAAGCGGCCCTTTGGATGTGAGCATTGTGGCAAATGCTTCTCAACTATGTGCTTGTTGAGAAGGCACATTGACGCCGTGCATTTGAGTGAGTACTCATTTTGGAGTGTTTAATAGTTCTGAATATTCCAAGTGTGTTCACACTGTTTCTGATCATTTTCTTCAGTATGCTGTCGATTGACGCTCTTTCTCACATGGTGGTGCTATACATTGGACGTGACTTTTCTGGTGATCTGCACACCGATTTTTATTTTCATGCCTGTTTCGGTTAGTTTCTTCATAGAACAAAAATGCTGAGTGGCTCAAGGCGATACGCTCTAGTGATGCCGCCTTGCTTGCTATTGAAGCTTTTGGAATCCGATTGCAAATCTCGGCGAGTATATGCACAGACGAACAGCCAATCTAAACTACAAGTGTTTCTAATACTTTTGCCTTGGTTTATTGTTTTCATGCTCCGCTGAGTTCCGTGGGATGGGCACGCCGAACCTTTGATGTGTCATCCCGAATCACAGCATTATTTGTCTGTCATGTGAGCTTGGTGCTCGCGTTTTGACAAGTGTCTACGAAGCAGTGTTTGTATCGGAATGCGATTGCGCTTTTAGTACAAGCCAGCGCACGAATTGAGTTCATCTTGAAATTGAAATGGAGTGTCAATTCATTTAGAATCTGCTTCTAACCCAGTAGCCACTGGGAATCGCTTCTGTCGACTACGTCAACACTGTTTCCTCCTTTGTGTGGACCTTTTTTGAGTTACCTGTCGCCACTGCCAGATGTTGCACCAGGTTGGAGCTTTGACTTACTTCTGATGGTGATCCGTTGTTAATGATGGGCTTTTGACAACTGGAGCTGTGCTATCTGTTTTCTCAGACTTGCGGGAAACACTTGCTTGTTTCTTTCCTTGCGACACTGCCAGTTATGTGTCTTGCGTGTGATCTTGACTCCTATTATGTATGCTTTCTTATAACCGACTAGCAGCTGCGCGCAATCTGATTCCATTTTCCACACCTCCTCATATCCTTCTACTCTGACTTACTCCAACTAGGCACAGTATTGGCAAATAAGCACGCGCATAGGTCCGTGCACTGTGCTTAGCAGTGTGTTTAGTGCTCCAGGGAGTTGCTCTTGGCCTCCGTGCTTCCTTATTCGAGCTCCTTGGGCTTTTGTTGCTACTAGAATGCCGTGGTAACCGCCTCCCAACTGTGTGCGATATTCGTCAATTGCTTCACTATCTTGTAAATCAAGTCTTTCAGACCAAATTCTTCGGGTGGCGTCCCCCAAGTCAACCCTCTTTATCGGTCTGGACAACCGGGAAGCTACATGCTCACATATTGAGGCAACGAAGGAGAATTGAGGCTACTAATTTTCTCACACTGTCAGTGTGACTGCCCTTTTATATTGCCACTGTACTCCATTCACTCCAGTTAGCCGGGACGTTCTCCTCATTTCATACATCTTCGAACAAATTGCTCAGTGCTTTGCAGAGTACCTCACCATCTTTAAATAATGCAGGTAGAACAGAACCTGAACTGATATTTAAAGTGTTCCGCCCAACGAGCCATATGGCGTTCCTTATTGTGAATTAGGGCACCCGCGCCCTCTCTGATTGTTTCACTGACGCCTTGTTTTCTGGGACCAGTAGCGCGAATCAGCTGGAAGAGCTTGCGCTGATTGCCTGCCTCCTCCATTTCTTGTGCCCGAGTGGTCCATCAGGCTTCCTTGTCGGCGCAGGATCCGTTTTACTTCGCGCCTAATTGTCTGTCTGGTCACATTGCGCTCAGAGTCAGCAGCGAGGTTTCTTCTACGTTCCAACAGGTTCACCGACCTCTGGGATATCCAGTGACTGGTGCGGTGACGATTGATAGTACCACAAGCAGATGTTCTTGCGTCGTGCATGGCGGCCGAGATCCTTTTCCACTGAAACTCAGTGTCATTAAAACAAGGGAGCGAAAGTTCGGTACGCAATGCATCTTGGTAGGCTTGCTTGACCGTGGGCTGGGATAATTTCTCCGTTGCCAACCGAAGGAAACGCTTAGTGCTCCCGGTAAAGTTCATGCTAAAGCGTCAGCGTACCATGGCGTGATCTGAGTCGACGCAAATACTGCAAAACGAGTGACAATCCAGGATGGAAGCGCCACCTGTAACTGTAATATGATCCAGTTGGGTCCAAATGCTGGCCAGCCACAGGAGGACGCCAAGTGGCACTTTGGCTCCGATTGTGTCTAAATGCGGTGCTATTAAGAAACAGCTGGTTCTCCGCGCACAGTTTCAAAAGACGCTTGCCGTTGCCCTTCCGTTTAGCGTTAAGCCCATACTTACCACCTAACTGCGCTTCTGAAGGGCACAGGCGACCTAATTGTGCATTCAAATTCCCTGCAAGTACTATGATATCTGAACTGGTAGCACTGCGTAATAGCATGTTCGCTTCATGGTAGAATGTGTTCTTGGTAGCATCAGAACTGCAGTCATTGGGAGCGTAAGAGGAAATCACAGGCAAACAGCATCTTGTGCTGATTCGTGAATCAATTTTGCTGGATGTCATCAAACGGGCTGCACAGAGATGGCTATTCACCGGAATCCAGTCAACCAACAATGTCTACCACAGAGTGACCAGAAGCTGTCATATCCGTGTCTCCGGATGCGTGCAACCAGTAGCGAGAGGACAAGCCGTTCGCAGTTAATTCAACAACCGTATGATTGCCATTTCTCCTGGTTTTGGATACGCAACACGTCAATACCCAGTGTGTTTAACTTGCGTACGAGTGCAGACTTTTGACTTGTTTGTGTTAGAGTGCGAGTGGCCTTTTATAAGGGACTTTTGCCGATAAGCGTCCAGTGGATGGTTTGCGAAGGTAGCTACAGATGGTGTGACTCCAGTGTCAGTACGGCTGCTGTCGATTAAGCTGAGAATTATAGAGGGATTGTTAGTAATGGGGTTGGGAGAGTAGTAAGAGAAAAAGCGGAAAAGATAGCAGGGAGGAAGTAACAGTAGCATGTTTTCGCTTATCCGCCCTGCTATATGCAGCACATAAGGGGACCCTTGATAATCTGCGCGATGGCTGATAGATGATATAGTTCAATTTATAAGAGATTGTCATGATCGTACTTGGGCGAAGATACTGCCATGGCGCGCAGCCTAGCCAAGAGGAAGATTAGGATCCTCAACCAAAACCCTTGGCTCAAAAGCCTGTCTGCAAGGCAGGGGGAGATGGCAATGATTTCGTTTCACAGAAATCGACGCCATCCGCTTTCGAATCCCACATCTGGATGACCAGGCGACTGTTTGTCGGACCTCTAACTATTGATCAAACTGGTAGGAGTAACACACAAGGTGTCCGGATGCACCACGCAGTATAGCTCAGTGGGTCAAAGAGGTACGCAAATCGTCGCACCACGTTAAGATCCAGTCTCGTCTCGACGGACGACATAATAGTAGTGGTTGAAAAGATTCATTGTTCTGTCATTGGACGAGATACTGCCTGGTTGTCCAAGCAGAGGTAGGGAGTTGTCTTAGTCGACACCACCCCGTGCCTTTGGCTGAATAGCCTACTCGCAAGACAGCGGAGCGGATTCAGGGAATCGCGCCCCCTGGGATCCGTTGACCGATTTCTCAGTTCATACGACTTTCATTTGGACGCTTGACAAACAGGGGCCCAATTCTTTCCACAATTTCAGAATCGGATCCCTTGAATCCAATGCTCCACCCGAGTGAACCAAGGGGCAGTGACTTGATTTAGTAGCGAGTCACATCCGCCACAGCACAATACAGTTTAACAAATACTTGTCAGTCGAAAACCCACTACTTTCTCTTGCACTGCGGCCGATTTCTTAGCAGTAACTGTTTATTCCAACATCCATTCCGTTTAACTAGATAAGGCCTTGTACTTTCATGTGCTATGTATATTTATATTTATGTGTACGAATTATATATATATATATATATGTATTGTATTTTATATTTCATCACGTTTTTGCCTTCTCTAGTAAATAACACCTATGAGCGAACTTCCATATGTTCCACAACTGTGCACTCGGGAATGGATGGCGCATATGCAATAATAATTTCTTCCCACCCATCTGTTTCGTTTAATCGCAAAGTGGGTTATGTTGCATAATTCCTCACGTACATCACGTTTGGTGCGTTGCTGAGCAATCTGAGATTTGCAGCCAGGTGCACTCTTCCTCTTCAATGTATATCCTACTCAAGTACGCCGCACAACCTTGTTTCTCCTCCCTTAGTGACCAGAACACCATCAGTTACCTCATAACAACCACCTAGAGTGCATAACGTCTTCGACGTAGTAGTATTACTGCAACGCTTAGTGGCGCTTTCTACTGTTTTCAATTCGATTTGGAATCAATTCGCATCTGTCGCCGCGTTTCCTCTCCTTTGTTGCTGTTGGTAATATGACGGTATTTTTATCTCAGAGATGCGGCCCCACGGATGCGAGCGTTGCGGCAAATGTTTCTCTACGAAGTTTGCGTTGAGAGGACATTTTAACTCCGTGCATTTGAGTGAGTACTCGTTTGGCAGTGTTCAATGTTTCTTGCTATTCCAGCTACGTTGGCAGTGCTTCTGTTTGTTTTCCTCAATATACTACCGATTCGCGCTGTTTCTCTCATGGTGCTATGCATTGGAGATGACTTTTCTGACCATGTTTATACCCAATTTTATCTCCATGCCCGTTTCGTTAGTCGCTTCAGGGAACACAAATACTGAGTGAGCCAGAGCGTTACGCCCTGACAAGCGGTCACCATGCTGCTTTTTCAACCCTTGCCAAGCTCCGCAGGCACATGTTCACGTACACAGTCAATCTGGGCTATCAGTGTTTCGAGTAATTTTGATCTTCTGCCATGATCGATCTTTACTATCTTGTGGCGTCATTGGTTTCATGCTCCGCTGTGTTTCGTGGGAAGGGCACGCAGAACAGTTTGACGTGTCATCCCGAGTCAAACATCAATTGTCTGTCATTGTGTTTGCTATGATTAGCACCCATGTGAGCTGGGTGGTCGCGTTTTGGCATGTTTCTACGAAGTGGTTGTGGAATCGGAATGCGATTACCCTTAGAGAACAAGCCAACGCCGGCAGTGAGTTCATCTTGAAATTGAAATAGAGTGTCGATTTCGTTTGGATCTGCTTCTAACTCATCAACCACGCTTTCGAGATCGCTTCTCTCGACTACGTCAACAGCGTGTCCTCCTTTGTGTGGACCTCGTGTTTCGAGTTACCTTTCTCAACTGCCACATGTTGCACCAAGTTGTAGTTTTGACCTACTTCTGATGGTGTTCGGTTGATAGAGTAGGTCTGTTGACATAGTGACACTTGCATACAACTGGCGTTGCATTGGTCTGTCACCTCTTCTGTCAGACTTGTGTAGAAATACTTGTTTCTTTTCTTGCGACACTGCCAGTTACTTGTCTTTCGTGGGATGTTGACTCGTCATAAGTATGCGTTCTAATGATCGATTAACGGCAGCGCGCAATCTGTTTCCGTTTTCCACACTTATTCTTTTACTGTGTCGTAGACTGTTCCTATCACAATGAGGTTGGACCTTACCGTGGTGCGATGGTTTGTGTGCCTCAGCGATCCATTGAGCTATGCTGGGTCGTGTTTTTTACACCTTCAGATTGGTCAATGGTTAGAGGTCAGACAAAATCAGCCTCCTGGTCTTCCAGATTGGGGTTGGAATGAGGTGACTCCTTATTCCTCAAAACGGACTTCTTGTAGCCAAACCTCAAACCCGCTGCTTTGCGGTCAGGTTTTTGAACCAAAGGCTTTGGGTGAGAACCCTAATCGTTCTCCTGTCTAGGCCTGGGCAACCTGCCAGTATTCTGCTCACGCAATACAGTGAGCCTTTCCTCCAACAATTTCTTGAGGCTCTGGTTCTCGCAGAGGATAATAAACGGCGCCTTATCTGCTGCATCGAGCAGGGTGGATAGGGGTTTGGATGCTACTGCTCAAGCATTCCCCTTTCTTATTCCCACTCTTACGCTTTTTCTCTCTTACCGTCCCGTTCCAGCTTCACTTTTATCCCCCCTGTTTTCAACCCCCAATTCTTGGCCCTCCCCCACCTTGCTTTGCTAGGCTTTTACCTTCTAGTTTCAACTCACATGTGAACGCGGAGCGTCATTCCTGTCCTGTCGACAAGCCTATGTCCAACCAAGCGGCCAAGCCCAGTTCATCGACTTCCATTTGGAGCCCTCAATCATCCTTCAGATTGGCATGCCTCAATGTACGCACATTGCTACAGATCGGTCAATAGGCAGCACTTGCCCGAACATTAGAGACCCTCTCGATCGATATCTGCTGCTTATTGGAGACCCGCCTGCAAGACTCGAGCTTTATGCTCACTTTGCGATCCCCTGCAAGTGACGCAAGCAGTATTTTCTCAGTGCGTCTATCCGGTGATGATGCAGCTTCGGGCACCTGCCAAGCCGGTGTTGGTATTGCCCTGAGTCCACGAGCTGAAGCTGCTCTAGTTGACTGGATTCCAATCAGTAGCCGGATGTGTGTGGTCCGATTTGCTAGCTCGTTCAAAGCTTTGAAGTGGCGCGGGACTAACAGGTGTCTATTCGTTATCGCTGCCTATGCACCGACAAACTCTAGCGATGATTCGATAAAATACGCCTTCTGTCGCCAATTGAACGAGCTCTTTCGTCACAGAAGGGGTTCGGACACTGTTGTACTGGCTGGGTATCTGAACGCTCAAGTAGGAAAATTATCCACTGATGAACTGCCTCAGGGCGGCCAACAAGGTGTAGGCTCCCGTACTGATAACGGTGAGCGGTTACTTCATTTGTATGAGGATGCTCGCTTATTTCTTACGAGGACCAATTTCCGACACAGCACCCGCCAGAGGGTGACTTGGCGTCCACCAGCCTCGAACCACCTATAGACGCAAATCGATGACATTGCGATAAGCTACGGATGGAGTGGTTGCGTCCAGAACTGTCATTCGATTTGGAGCACAGGTGTGGACACCGACCATGCACTTGTATGTGCTGGCCTGCGGATACGTTTTGGTCGATGCCCAAGACGACGTTGTGAGCGCATTGACACCAGCCAACTGGCGAAGCCAGCTATTCTGAATGCCTATCAAAGTACGCTGTCATGCGAGTTGAGTAAGCGCTCACTGGATGAAGTTGAAGCTCACTAGTCTCATATTCACCAATCCTTACTAGCAGCAGGAAAATCCTCATGTGGTAATTCTAATCGCCAACATGGATATTGGGTCTCTTCGCAATCTCTGAAACTTATCGATGCTCGCTGGCATATTCCGGCTGGAAGCAAACACAATGAAACTCGCAAAGAGCTCCGGGCAAAACTCCGTGCTAGCCTGAAGAGAGACCGCGAATCCTGGTGGTCTCATCGTGCTTCAGAGATGGAAATGGCCGCTGCCCTTGGTAACCATCGTAGGTTATTCCGTCTGATACGGGAAACGGGCAACAGAAAACCTGGTGTTAGTGAAACTATACGTGACGAGAGTGGACAGCCTATCCACAACTTGTCAAAACGCTTGGAGTGTTGGGCTGACCATTTCGAAAGGCAATTTAATCGGTTGGAATTGTTAGATTTCTCGCCGGCCACTGATCGCCCCACTCCATGGGCTGTCCCTTTGGATCCACCCTGTCGCTCAGAAGTCGAACGTAAGTTCGGACTGTTGAAGTTAAATAAAGCCGCGGGACCAGATGATCTACCTCCAGTCCTCTTCAAATTCGAGGGACCTGCTCTTGTGGATGATTTATACGAGTTACTAGTGAAACTGGGAGCACGAAACTGTCCCAACCGACTGGAGCCACTTCGTCATAGTCCCTATTTTCAAGGGAGGCTCACGATCGGAATGCGGCAACCATAGAGGAATCAGTCTGATCTACATCGCCTCCAAATTGCTTGCCTCTGTCATCCTTCACAGACTGACTGCCACTTGTGAAAGCCGTATTCGTGAAGAGCAAGCCGAGTTTCGTCGAGGCCGTGGCTACACTGACCACATCTTCACTTTGCGTCAGTTGTTGGAGCACCGTCACACATATTGGCGACTCACCGTTGCCGTGTTCCTCAATACCAAAGGCGCATTCGATTCGGTGGATAGACGTGCACTTTGGAACTGTGTACCTGGGAAATATGTAACTGTTATCCGATCACTAAACGCGTGTAGCTCAGGCAGTGTGAGTGCTTACAGCAAGCTATCGTCGCTCTCCAGCGGTATGAGACAAGGATGCCCGCTGTCATCTTTCCTCTTCAACTTCGCTATTGACAAAGTCACGGAAATCGCGTTCAAAGGACACGACTTAGGTGTAGATCTGCTCCCAGGAGAACGACTTCTTCACTTAAAGTATGCTGACGATATTGACCTAATTTGTGATAGCTGACAAACATGCCAAGCGGCATTGGACAGGTTAGCACCGGCAGTCCGTCACTTCGGGCTTTGCTTTGCACCATCGAAATGCCAAGCGTCCCTCTAACATTGGCCTGGACCGCCTCTTTCGCTGACCCTTGGTGGTGATCAGCTAGCAATCGTTCAAAAATTCAACTACCTGGGAAGTTGTATCAGCGCCCTTGAGATTGAAGATGAGATCACGAACCGTATAGCTAAAGCTCGATTTGTTTTTGCTAGTCTTCGCCACCTATGGCGGCGGCGCGGCATCACTGTCGCCCTGAAGAATAGAGTGTACAGTGCAGCGGTACGTTCGACCCTACTGTACGGTTGTGAAACCTGGTCCCTTAGATCAGTGGAAATAAAGAGGCTAGTTACGTTCGACCACCGGTGCCTTCGCAATTTAGCTCACATCTGGTGGGAACACCGCATGAGCAACGAGCGTGTTTGACACCTTGTTTACGGCACAGGAAAAGGAAATGAACCGCTCAGCACCGTTATTTCATGTACCAGACTCCGATGGCTTGGCCACGTGTTACGCATGCCAGCCCACCGATTCCCGCGATGTGCGTTGTTTTCGCGGCGGGTGTGTGGATGGAAGAAGAGGAGAGATGACCAAGTAATGACTTGGTCCAGAGGAATGAAGGCCCTCACTTCGAAGCTGGCCTCAGTTGGAATGTCTAGGCTCCTGGTTGGAGTCCGAAAAACGATGAACACGTTTGGCTGGGTACACTTGTTATGGCTAGGAGCTGACCTCAGTGGGGTTCGTGCTGTGAGTTTCTTTGTCCCACCCCATCCCTCTTAGCCTCCCCCTCTAACCACAATCTCATTATTTAGCATTTTCTTATTTTGCATAGGAAATTGCTTTTTTGCTGTATAGTAGCCGACAGATAGCTTACCGGAGCAATGCCCATCCGTTATCGGTAGCTGAGCTGACTTGTACTTGTTACATGTTATTCCCTTTTTTCTTATAGGTATTGTGGCATACTAGCTGAGGTGTTTCCCTCCTCTAGCTAATGTGTCTTGTGTGTGTGTGTGAGTAGACTGTTCACTTTGTGCCTTAACCCAACTAGGCACACACGCAGAGATCCGTACACCATGTTGATGCAGGTTGTCGGAAGGGCGTTTCCTTCCAGGGCACATCCACTGTTTAACTGACAGTACCCTGTTTGCACATGCTTTCTGTCTGTTTACTTGTTCTTAGTGAACAAGAAGTTAAGCCGAGCTTTACGCAACCGGACTTGTTCCCGGAAACGTCTACATTATGAAGTTAGCTGTGAATAAACCTTGACTGTTCTCAGGCGAGATGAATTAGCTGCCAGGGACAATCGTTGGTAACCTCTTAGAACGTGGTACTCCTGGGCTGGTCACCTATTTCTTCATTACATACCAAAGTACTCGTAAGACGCTGTGTGAAAGCTAATGTGATCGGCTATAGGGTCACTGATCACTCACTTCTGCTCGCAGGACTGAATACTTATCGAAGGGCGGATGTACAATGTCGATAGCCACCTTTTTCTACGAAGGCATATGAGCTATCTGGCTGTCGGCGGCCTCGTGCTCTCCGAGAGATTTAGTGGTCCAGCGAATTTCTCTTGACTTCCGTGCTTCCTTACTCGAGTTCCACGAGCATTTGTTGCTACTAACAAACTGTGGTTGTCAGCTCCCAATGGTGTGCGATATACGTCAAACACCCCGCCGTCTTGTGGGTTAAGCCTTTACTACCAAAGGCTTCGGGTGGCGTTCCCCCCTAGTCAACTATGTTCCTCGGTCTGGGCAGCCTGGAAGCTACTTACCAACACAACTTGTTGGACCAATATTTTGACAACTCCGCTCCCTCTCCCTGCTCTTTTACAGTGGTACTCTGGGATGGGGTGTTTGTGGTGCATCATTCGATATTGCACTCTTTCTCATCACCGTTCAGCCACCTCACGTTTGTTTATCACTCCCATCCTCGTTAGTTTCCGTTTCTGAGTTCACAACACGTTGTGGTCTTGAGCGATTTTTCTCACCTTACGGATCAGGATTTTAGGTCCTAGGGTGCGCCACCAAATAGTTTTGACAAGCACTTTCGGATGCTCGTTTCCAATTTGAACTGCAACTGTTAACGTTCGGACGCTGATGCAGATCGGATCACAGACAGCCCTTGCTCCTGTGCTTGTGAATTTGTCACGGATGTCTGGTACCTCACTGAAACCAGATTACCGCACTCTAACAGGTCGCGACGACCAGTTTCATCTTTTTAGATTTCTGCTGGAATTTTCACACTGTGCTTATCCGGAGACCCAACAGCCGAAGGCACTATTCTTGCTGGCGTGGGGATTGCGTTGAGCCTGCACTACTAGGCTGGATCCCTGTCAGCAGTCGTCTCTGCGCTTTCCAACTTCAACCCTCCGTGCGCTATCCAGTCACGGAACCATCAAACGTTAATTATTCACTGTGTACGTTCACACAGACTGCATCCCCGAGTCAATAAATGTTGCGTTCTACCCTCAATGCTCAGAACTTCTCCGAAAAAGTGCCGTACGGCGAGAAATCGTATTGCTTCCAAGGGACTTAAACGCGCAGGTCTGCAGACTTGAGGTTGAAGAGCGTGCACTCGATGCTCAACATGCTGATGGTACTCCCAGAACAGGCAACGATGATAGTCAACTCCAACCTTGGTACTATTCCCTGTATAGGGTATCATCGCAGTAAGACTTCAGCCGAGTAGCTAAGTTAGTCACTTCTCTGAAGGCTTCCTCTTGTCAGCCACCTGTTAAATTTCACTGACAGACTCACAGCATCCAGATTGCATCGTGATTCGAGTAAGCCGTAAGTAATGCATCTACGCAAGTTTGATGATTGGCAAGCGGGACTTACGGTTCCATTCGTATCCGCTTGCCGATATCGTAATGCTTAATCATCTTGACCAGTTCAACTGACATTGACGGAATGGTCAGATCAGGTTAGGTCAGATCTTCAGTGACGAAACAGACGTTCGCCTAATGAGCATCCCGTTTCGTGTGCCGGTAAGCAAACCACGGCTCCCGGCATTTCGACATTAAAGCTTCTTCAATTTGCAAAGATAGAAAAAGTGCAAGGGGAACCTCTCATATCTTCGTGGGTCGTTTGGTGAAATCATATTGACCACAGGATATTTTATACTAATTACAATCCCCTAATCTCAGTGCAATTTCGGAAACAGAGTAGACTAATACATATCTGGGCCTCTTTTAATGGCTTCTATAGTATTATTTTCCATGTGTGCAGGGGAACTAAATTCCAACTACGTATTACGCGGTTAGCGAAAAATTCGCCCGGATATCCAGTCTTAACCTATGCGTCTTGAGCTTCAGATGGTGTCCTCTCAGTTGGTCTGACTTAGCTAGTTCAAAGAGATCGATAGGCTTAATGCCACTGAGACTCTTCATAATTTTAAACGTTTCTATCAGGTCACCCCTTAGTCTGTGTCTTTCAAATGAGAATAAGCCTAAACAATCCAGGCGATCAACATACGACTTTTCACACTGGCTTTCAATTCTTTTGGTGGCTAGTCTTTGCCCTTCCTCTAAACAAGCGTCATCCCTTCGAAAGTACCGTGTCCAAGCCTGAACACAATACTCCAACTGCGGACAAACCACCGCTTTCGATAAAAGGAGAAAGACCTCCGGTTTACTGTTACACAACGCTCTCCTGAGGCGAAAAGTTCCTACCACACTCTGTTAGCGGCATGTTAGCACTGCGCCAAAGGCCTAAAGCTATCCACCATAACAATGCCCAAGTCTCTCTTCTTGTCTGCATGCTGCAATGTCAGGGACCCAGTGGATGTTTACACCGTAATCCCAACGTTAGTTGATGAAAACAACCAAGATTTGTTAGCTTTCATTGAAAAGTCTCATGATTCAGACCACTTTGCCATGGCTCCCATATTTTACGACAACGTATCCCTACTTCCTCTGCTGATAAGCTTTGCATCGTCCGCAAAAACATAACAAAGGTGGAGCTACATCATTTCTAAACATAAAAAACAACAACAGCACTAGCACTAAACCCTGGGGGAACCCGCTATGAGCAGTGCCCATGCTAGATTCGGCCTCACCAATTCTGGCACTGAATGTTCTGCCACAGGGGAAATCCGACAACCAAGTCATCAGTTTGGGATGCAACCTAAACAAAGTCAGCTTCTCAATTAAAAAACGATGATTATTCTAGTTAAATGCTTTACTGAAGTCTAGGTAGCAGACCTCCACTAGAAACCCGATATCGAGGCGTCGAGTTATTTTTTCAAAGACACACATGATTTATTTCTAATGAAGCCATGCTGTTCCGCGCTCCAATCAGATTGTTAACAACTAGGTGTTCACAAATTCGGTATCTACTATGTTTCTCCACACACTTACGTAGAATACTTGTCAGACTGCTTGATCTATAGTTGAGTGGCGCAGACTTGGAGTCCCCCTTATGAATTGCCACACAACATTCGCCTATTTCCAAACATGTGGTAACTTACCTTCTCGAAGAGAACAGTTTAAGAGGTCCAAAGTGGGATACTGTAGAATATCAATGAGCGGTTTAGCCATCGCTGAATGAACATTGTCAAGGCCTGCCGATTTATAGGGGTTTAAGCCAGCCAGCATCTCAACTACCTGTGATACAGTTATTACAACCTCCTACACTTCAATGTCACATGAGAAGTGTGACTGCGATGGATTTGCACAGCCACCGTGCTGAAAGACACACAGTAACACCGCCTTAACTGCATCGTCCACAATCTCACTACTCAGGTTACCAATCTCCTCCCTCCAAGAAGCTTTTGACTGCGCATACCTGTGATACAACTCCGGGCTTTTGTGCGTTCTGAGTTTATCTGAGCTCATAGTGATATTTTGCTCGTTTCTGCTATTTGGTTACTCTCTTTCGATATGGTTTCTATTGTGGCTACTGTCTGAATCCTCTAGGTTTCTGAAACATTTTCCAACAAGCGTTACGTCTCCGAGGCATTCGGGCAATTTCAGCAGCGTTTATTCCTGCTTCTATCAGGGCGCAAGAGGGCGAACTCGTTCAGCAATTGCATGATGCCAGACTTAAGCATGTCTCAGTTTTGTTCTAACATGGTCTGTTCTTGAGTAAGAACCCAAGAGAGCTGGAGGGTCCTGTTCCAAAAATGACAAATATCAATTCGGTCGCACTTTCTAACAAGTCGAGGTTTCAATTGTAGCTTCTTCACATGCACCGAAAGGGAAGGACACAGCGATCGCTCCCACCTGTGTTGTCTCCATATGCATCTCTGTTACATGGTCATATCTGGTGATCACGACATCCACATTGGAGGGGGGTAGTCCCAATTCGACTTCTCCTTGGTGGGACATGTTGGACGAACGCATTCTCGTGTACTCCTCTAACCAGTTCCCACTAAAAAGCACCTGTCATGTTGATCGAGGGCTTCCGATCTGCACATGGAGGATTTAGGTTACCAAGTATAACCAAATTCGGCACAGCCGCTGCTGCCTGCTCTAAGATGATGCTGAGTTACCTGTCCTCCACTCTTGTCGAGGTAGGGCTACGGTAAATACAGACGAAATTTTCCAACTTGCCATCTACCGTCAAGAAGCAAAAACAACCTGGACATTCGGCGTTGCCTTAGAAAATGTAGCTTGCGAGTGCTTGCGGTTGCTTTTAACGAACAAAAGCACCACCAACTTGTTTCCCGGGTCGATCCACTCTTTGGCTGCATAAATCCACCAGTAAGTTGCTAACTTGATCAATGGACGACATCTAGGCTTCAGTCAAAACGACAACATCGGCGAGTCTGCAATGCGACATCAGTTCCTCCCACTTCTTCCTAGCGCCACAACAATTATTGTACTATACTCTCACACCCCCCTCTCTGCAGCTTCCTAACTTTGATTATCGATACTTTATTGTTCCGCTCGGACTCTGCCCGTTGTTTGGGATAGTTTCTAAGCCTTTCCCCAAATCAACCACTTGGATTCTAGAACGGATAAGAAGGCTCTTACATCGTCCTTTTTGGCTCGGTTTGTATCCAATGTGTACCTTCCGTAAACGAATCTTTTTGCCAACTGATTGTATGTTTCTGAAATCAATGCTTGCTTTGGTTTTCAGCATTTACTCACTGCTTTGTCCGCTCTCACTACTTGAAAACCTATGTAACATATAAGTGCGTTTGGCCCCTGTTCAAAGACGTCTGAGTGCACATCTCAGTCTCCACTCGATCCATCAGTTAGGCCGGTTGCACTTGTGGCTTATTGAGTTTCGTTTTTGTGATATGGAGGCAAATATTGGTGGTCCAGGTTTTTCACTTGGTAATCTGAGTGTTCGCTGGGCTCTGCAGTTGGGCTACAAACGTTTCGTCATCACTCGAGGTGTCATTGTCGGTGCACTGTTATGTTGCAGAGCGGCGCGATGCAAAGCGTCATTGAGTGTGAATGATCAATCTTCTAGGCCAGGGGTCATCACGACTGGCCGGATAACCGGAAAAATAAGTTACGCGGGCCGGACAACTGGCAAAACTGCCAGCGTGGGCCGCATAATCATTATGCACATTAGTTGTAAACCAGAACTTAAACTCTGAGAAATAGACAAACGAAACGTGACAGTCGTTTTTCGCTTTTCTAAACAGTCTTAGTGAAGAGTGCAATAAAGGGGATCTGAACATAAGTAACGGAAATGATATTGAGGCAGCCGAATAACGGAGGACCTTTCCTTGTTGGTGAAACTACAGCTCACTAGGGGTTCATGTAAAGTTCTTTGGTATCTTGGGTATTATATATATTGTTGGCGGCATCTGATTTTGGATTTGCCTGTCACTGTGGCCTCCATATGACAGCCACAGGACGCCTGCGCCTACAGAGGGACCATGGGTGGCTTGCGCTGCACCACCCACAGCTCCAACCACACACCCCATATCCAGTGTAAACCCGAAGGAAAAAGACCGGGAGGCATGTGGATGGGAGCAACTTTTCATCAAGGGAACCGGTCCACACTCCTTCACAGGCAAACACATGCACACTGTATTTGGGGAATCAAGCGCACGCAAGGTGGTGGCTGGGCCATAGTCCGCTCCACACTGAGTACATAGAACCACGCTTTGATCCTAACACGGCTACAAGGACCGTGCGCCCCATCCCCTGCGGCAACGACCAACCGTCTCCTGGAGCCAGTTTGAACGAGTTAGCGGGTGATAGACAGGTAGGCACCTTGTCAACATGCACATCAAGCGCAGCCACACCGGGGATGTCAAATAATAGCCAATCACTTGAAATGACATTATCAAATAAACTAAACCTGTTGAAGCATATGACTATGCTGCGATAACTCTTCGCTAAAGTAGCATGTGAAGTAAGTTGGTTAGCAACGAATCCGCGATAATTACACAATGTTCGGAATTCATTCAACAAATGACACAAACGCGATAAAGCTCACGAAGGTAACCACAATATGCGCAATCAACGAGTGCAAGTTAATAGAAGATTATTCAGGTAGACAGAATAAGCCAAATAAAGTGAAATGAAATTTACCCAGCTTAAAAAGAGCAAGTTTAAGTGTCAGTTGGTTTAACCCAACTGCGGTGAAGAAGCATCATGAATGCAACATCAGCCTAGGCATGAGGTATATATATATACGGTATTGGCCAAATTATTAGAATTTTTTTCAATCAGCAACTTTTTTCATCTTTCATCACATATCTCGTAAGAATCAAATGATGTAACTGTAAAATGGTTATATTTACCAAGAATAACATATATCGAATAGAAAATTATCAAGGTTAGTATTTCGTAAATGATCCTTTGGCAATTTTCAAGTTAACACGCAAAGGCATAGTATGTGAGATTTTTGTAAATGATGACAAATTGGTTGATGTGACGTGTACAGTAGTTATGTAAACGGGCGGTTACATTTTTATCATACTTCGTTATTTACAGCTGTAGTCTAAATTTCAGGATTACATTTGTCTAGTTTTGTATCAATTTATAGGTATGTCTAATTACTTCTATTGTTACTTTTCGAAGTGTCTTCTCAAGTAACGACACAACCGTATTGATCACCAGTTTTTAGATGGTGTTGGCATATTACTAGTTAAATTACATGATCTAACCCTTCGAAAGCTTGTACAAATTAAAATTTTGTTAAAAGGAGATGTGAAAGGCGCAGAAATTGGAACAGAGTTTGATGTCAGCCCAGCGTCTCTACGTCGGCTTCGAAAGAAATTGCA
>CALYDF020001535.1:0-10401 GCA_944474145.2 Dicrocoelium dendriticum
GAGGGTGGTTCCATGCAGTTAGTGTGGAGCGGACTACGGTCCAGCCACCGCCTTGTGTGCGCTTGCTTCCCAAATACAGTGTGCTTGTGTTTGCCTGTGAAGGAGTGTGGGCCGGCTCCGTTGATGAAACGTGGTTCCCATCCGCATGCCTCCCGGTCTTATTCCTTCGGGTTTACACTGGATATGGGGCGTGGGTTGGAGCTGTTTGTGGTGCAGCGCAAGCAATCCATGGTCCCTCTGTAGGCGCAGGCGTCATGTGGCTTGCCACAGTGACATGCAAGTCCGAAACCGGATGCCGCCAACCATATATATATATATATATATATATATATGTATATATATATGAGTTTGGAGTGCGTACCATTGTGGTAAGGATGATCTATTGGTTCGCAGTTACCTTTGGTAAATGCTACAGCCTTTACTCAAGCAAGGGAAAAGGAGTTCTCATGAATTGACGTTATGTAAGGATGTAATTGCGAAATCCGGTTCTTTCTGAGCGGAATAGGTTCTATGCGGGAAAGTGTGTTCAAGAGGCAGTGGGTATGGAGCAAAGAATATGGCGTCCTTAAGGGTGACTGACTTAATCGATTGTGTTATGTGAAGTAGGGAAAATGTACATCTGAAAACCATGCAGCAAAAGCTACGTAATTTCTACGTCAGTGGGTGTATTAACTTGAACAGAATAGTCCGGTTTAGTTAACGTTACTGAAATATACGCCTATACTTTAGTGTCTTGGATAGCGAGGTAACACAACGTAATATATGGGATGTTAATGTGCGGCGCAAGCTTTTGCCCACATAATGCTGACGTATTTGCATGGCTACAGCAATAAATGAACATATAAATGGTATATTCTGGAAGTGGTCGTGACATGGTACTGAAGTATGCAATCCCTTGTTAAGGTGGTGTTTGATTATATGACAAGTGCGCGGACGGGACGCTCAAACCATATGCAAATATTCTCGTGTAAATGGGGAGCGTTCTGAACGCTCATCACCCACGAAGCGAGAATACTGAAAAATGGTTCATCAAATTTCGTTACAGTAGGAGGGGATGGGTCATGAAGGTGAGCCTTGCTAAGTGTCGGAGCACTAAAGAAGCAGTATTTAGCAATAATGGACGGATGCAACCACATGCTGCAGGTTGAAAATAGTTGCGAAAGTTTAACTTACCGGTTTGTTTGAGCAGGACGATTTTGTTCGCATGCGTCGCGGGGTTGCGAACATGTGTCCAGGTATGAATGCCACCATACGTGATCTGAAGATTACGGAGCCACCCACGGAACCTGTGAGCTTGTAGTCCGCCGCAAGAAGATAGCGGTAGTTCGCATACTTCCAATGGGCTGTGGGACGACAAGACACGGATTCAGGGGGTGGCCCTGAAAAGGGCCGCTGCTCCGTTCTCCAAGGAATGGTAATGGTGTGGTAACTGGAAGGCGAGGGAAGACTGGACAAGGTGCTATGATAGGATACGTCTGATGCACGTACATAACATGAAATCTAAAAGATAAATGAGGATGGACAAGGAATGTAACCTGCGGCGGCGATTTATGGTGTTATCACACGGCGCCAGCGGTACTTGAGAGGAGTGTCTGTGGCAGTGAGAGGTTACAAGGCGGTCGGCGGCAGATATCATTGTCTCTGAAGTAGAGGTGAGCATACCAAATATATGTTACCGGTAAATACGTATCAATGCAACATCACATGGCGGCGGCGGTACGTGACAGGAGGCTCTGTGCTGGTGAGAGGAAACAAGGGGCTGCGCGGCAGATGTCAGTGGCTCTGAAATGGAGGTTAGCGTTGAAAATGTATGCTACCTGTATATACGTATCCATGCTGCATTGCATGGCGGCGCCTAGACCGGGGAAAAGGCAACGGCCGGTGCGTAGCGCGGAGTCTCTGAAAGGGTAGCGATTACAGGAAACATATGTACCCCTGTCAGCATAGCACTGTGATGCAAAGCGTTAATGGTGATGAATATGCGCAAGCAAGGAAAGTGGAGAAAAGTGATGTCTCAGTGCAAGCAAGCACCTTGGGCCGTGTAAGTTTCCCTCCGTCACGTGGGTAGCTGCAGCGGAGGATGACGGCTCCATTCCCTGGAAAGTAGGCAGGTTTTCCGTGGATAACGGTTGCAGTTGCTGCAACTGCGATGACCGCGCGTAAAGCTGAACATCACTGTGACTTGTGAGCAGCTCCCGCACGCATGCGAACACGCCCATGGTGCGCTGGAACTCCTCCGTGCCCATGCTCAGAATCTGCGTTTCCAGAGCCGCAAACATATCCCGAGTGATGCGAATTTTCGCCGCCCGATCAAGAACTACATCACTGGGGCATCTCACCGGAGCCACCGTCAACGTCTCTGCCGTATCCTCCGAAAGCATCGGCGCAGATGTGCTTATCGATGGCAATACCCAACGGCAACCACGAAGCACATCCTCCTCCTGGTACGCGTGCAGGCTCGCAACGTGTATTATGTGCGCACATGGAATGCGCCACTGCCGATTAAATCTGCATCCACAAGCGCAGCCATTTCCGATGACAACACGTTGCATACCAATGCGCTCGTCCTCCACCAGCCAACAACCACCGCCTTCGTTGACGCTGCGAATACGAACGCGAACACTGTGCCGCGCGTACTGCCACCGGGCGTAAGACGAGAGCCTGCGCAATATCACGTCCCCGACGCTGGCTCCGTGCTGAACGTGGCATTCACCAAGTTGATCTCTGTCCAGCAGTGTTTCCCTCTCCTCAATCATGCTACTTGCACGCTGCACTATCACCTGAAACAGGTGAAGTAGCGTTGACCGTTCACTCAAAGTTTGTTTCAGATGCTTGTTCTCAATTTCAATGCCGTACTGGCCCACCAATTCAAGCATGCGCGAGGGTACGAAAAATAGGTAACAAATCTGATTACCCGTATGCAGAATTTTCACCTCACCATTTCTTTGCAACATTTGAGTCACCTCCTCCACCTCAGTGACACAGGCCTTACGATGACGCCGCCGCATAACATACAAATCCCTCCTTGTTAAACGAATGTCATACTGCTGCCGCACAAAGGCCCGCATCTCCTGGGTCCGACGAAACGTTCTCATTAAGTTAAGCACCAGCCTCTCCTGCTCTTCTGATAGCCTCCGATTACACGCATACAGCCAAGGCTTCCCATCTTGGAAGCTGTGCGAATGCCACAGATACGCATTCCCAATTTCGTAACATTCGCCCTTATACGTCACAGAAAAACGCGCAGGGCAATCGTAACATCGGTACCTATAGTAATCTTATCATGAGGCAATTGCAATGCACTTACCGCTTTCCAGTGACATTACTGCGCCTCCCATGCACACATACAAACAGAATATATCGGTATGGGCATCCATCCGGTAGCACCTGTCCAGTCTCCCTTTCGTACGCCTTCGCAGATTGCACGTTCCGACGAACAAAGGATGTCGCCGTTTTAATCTGAAACTCTTTCAGATCCTTCTCCACCGATGCGAAGTCCAGATAAGGACCCTTCAACAAACGTCGGAATGCAACCGAGTCATCCACCGGACCGTGTGATTACTGTAACAAAAAATTGTGTTGTTTCGGGACGTTCCGTGGTACAAATGGTACATAGCAACGTGGTTACCTAGCGACGTTGCCAAGGAGGATGAATGTGCAATAGGTGGAAATAGCTGAGTGGTGTGTGGAGAATTGGATTGTGTGTTAATTATGATGCCATCGGAAGTGTTACCGGTAAGGGTACATATGTGTGATAGTTGTTATAATATTTCGGTGGCCATAGTGGTTTTTCTGCTATCGCTATGGCTGTGGATGATGGTGAGCTGTTCAGATCTTTGGTTATTAGGAAGCATGGAATTGTTGAAGACATGGATGAGCTAATCGGACGTGTTCAGATTAAATCGTTGACATGTTTTTCCAGCGTGGAAGGCGCAAACACTTGCTGGATGGGGACGCCAACGGCTACATGCTGTACGGTTGCGTACATTTTTGACGTTCAGGATTGCGTGGCAAACAGTAAGTTAATATTAATGTAACACGGCGGCTAACGCATGTAAATGCGAATGAATCTGCAAACCGGTGATCACTGCGATATATTTCTGCCAGAGACAACACAGTGCTACGCGGTAACTATTCGTTTTGGCGTGCCATACTGATGGAGATTTTTAGTTGCAATAACGTGGAAAACAGTGGTTGAATAAAGACTTGAAACGGAATTTGACTATTGTCAAATTTACTGTGATCCAAGATATGTTGGATCGATTAAAGCGGTTCTGGTCAAAGCGTCTTCTGCGCCTACTGGTAATTTTTCCAGTTTTTCCCAGTTTTAACCCCGTTTTTGCCTTTTTTTGATGTCGTTTAACTATTGCATACGTGTTATCATCACTCTGTGTTGCGCTATGTCAGCCTCGCAATGCACCGAGGCTGTTGTTCCTGATGGCTCGGATTCTGAGGTTATCGCACTTTGTGGCGGCCCAAGCTGCAATATACCAGTAATTGACGAATCTGGCGGCATGCAATGCAATGTCTGCAACCGATGGTATCATCAGTTTTGTACGGAGCTGAATACCGAGCAGTACGCAGCGCTGGCCTCTAGCGGAAAGTTGCTTTTCAGTTGCGCCAATTCCTGCAGCCGCCGGCAAGGCCGCACAGTATTTCGTAGGAGAGACGAATCCCTTGATACCCGGCTGCGAAATGTAGAGCGTTCGTTCTGTTATCAAGAAGAAAAAGCAGACAACATCCGCTATAAAGCCTTCCGGTGAAGTCGATGGCCGTAACAAAAGTAAGACATCGACAATGGAGCTAAAAACATACGCTGCTGTTGCTACATCATCGGAGGGGCTAAAGACAGCTCTATCACCAGTGGTGAAGGCACCTGCTCCGAGAACAGAGAACTGAGAACTGGTGCGAAGCACCGAGTAGAGGTTGCTCTGCGTAGCTGCATCATTCGTCGTTTTTGGACATGAACTCTTTATTTATCGTTTCGCTCTCTGTACTTTGCCTCTGCAAATTGTAGGTCTAGTAGCATCTTGAATTGAGACACTGTGTTGGCTTCTACTATATGCTGAGGCAGGTCGTTCCAGACATTCACCACTCTGCGTTCAATACGGAGTTGATGGGCGACCCTCTTCAAATCCGGACGATAAGTTTATACCGGTGTCCTCGCGTGCAGCTTGGTGTGCGCAGATGAAGTAGTTGTCTCAACATGGGGTAATCCCCAGGTGTAATATCCGGTGCGTCATGATGAGGTCTACTCTCAGCCGACGATAGGATAGGGTGTATAACCCTAGTTTCTTACATCGGTCTTCGTATGGCATACCTCGTAAGTTGGGAATCAGCCTGGTGGCTACATGCTGCACCCGCTCAAGCTTTTCTACTTCGCCCCGGGTGATGGGACAGTATGCGGGAGTGCCGTACTCCAGCATTGGTCGTATTATCGAGACGAAGAGGCGAGTAGCAATCTCTTCGGACCAAGTGCTAAAGCTGCGCCTGAGAGCCCATAGCATCCGAAGGCTGTTTTGGTACAGCCTATTCGTGTTGTCAATGGACTTTAGGTCACAGCGTGAGAGTACACCGAGGTCGCGCACGAAAGGAGCGGGATGCAACGGTTGACCAGCCACTGTGTACGTTCGGCCGTGATCATACTTACCCAACCTCATGAATTGCGACTTGGCAGGGTTGATCGGAAGGTTAACCTCTGCAGACCATGTCGAGAGGCGGTCGAGATCCTGCTGAAGTAAATCGCAATCATTGAGTGTGCGGATTACTCTCCACACTTTCAAGTCATCTGCGAACAAAGCACAATGTGATTGTAGTAGCTGAGGCACATCGTTTATATGGATTAGAAACAATATCGGGCCCAGTACAGTGCCTTGGGGCACGCCGCTGCTCGATGGATACCAGTCAGTTAGATGGTTGTCCACCTGGACTCTCCACTTCCGATCAATAAGGAAATTGCTGATCCATTTGTGCAGCGAACCACCAACACCGCACATCCTCAGTCTGTCAAGGAGCACTGCATGGTTAACCTTGTCAAAAGCCTTACTGAAGTCAATGTAAATGACGTCAACCGATTGGCCTTTGTTCAGCGCTTGTAACCATTCGTGCCTCGTCAACAGTAGGTTGGTGATGCACGAACGACCTTTCAGGAAACCATGCTGTGCGGAGGTTAACAGGTTTTTCGACTCGAGAAGTTGCAGAAGGCTCTTCTTCACGATCTTCTCGAGCGTCTTTGCCAAAACTGCCGTCAGGCAGATCGGCCGGTAGTTATCCACTTTGCTTGGGTTACCACCTTTCGGGATAGGCTTTACGACTGAGCATTTCCAGTCGTCCGGTAGTAGACCAGTGGATAGTGACCTGTTAAACAGTTCAGTTACAGAAGGTGCAATTATGGTCGATAATGACTTGAGGATTAGTGGGTGTATACCATCTGGCCCAGCAGGTTTCGTCCCGTCAAGATTTGCTAGAATCTTGCGTACATCCTCAATATTGCAGTCCAGGCTGTTAAGTTCGGCTGGAGCGGTGCTCGTCGAACTCATTACAGACACCTGGTCACTTGCGAATACGGAGGCGAAGTGCGTTGCCAATGCTGACGCACGATCTGTACTCGAGGTTAGAGGCTGTCCTTCTGAGCCTTCTAACACTGGGATATTAGCTATAGGCCTTAGGCGCCGCTTCACATATGCGAAGATCCTCTTGGGAGCAGTTTTTGCGGCAGTTGCAAGCTCCTCTTCGAAGCTTCTGCGTTTGCTTGTTTTCGCGTTGTTGCAGCGATTTCGTTGTACCTTGTACGCATTGTAGTCCTCATCAGAGCCAGATAACACGAATTTGTTCCATAGTCTACGTCGCCGTCGGGCCATTTTGTTGTACTCTTTGTCAAACCAATGTGGTTTGACTGGCCCAACTTTCCGAAATTTGAGGGGCACAAATCGGGCGCACAACGATTTCACTCCCTCTTTAATGATAGCCCAACAGGTTTCAATAGATGAATCCTGTGGTAAAGACCAGTCTATCTGGCTCGCTGCTCGAATGAGGCCATTAAAGTCCGCCTTCCAATAGTTGAAGGTTGACTCTAGTGGGAGAGGATACGGTAGCGGTAGTTCTAAACTGCCTATGATCACTGAGTGGTCACTCGCTCCCAGAGGCTCTAAGACTTGAATGTTATGTACACGCTGCTCACAGCTAGTCAACAGCAGGTCTAAGCATGATGGAGTTGCGCGCGCTGTAATGCGTGTCGGTTGGTTGATGTGCTGTGTGGCCGCGGTTTCAAATAGCAACTCCGTAAACTTCCTCTCGACTTCACAGTGGCCGGGGAGAAGTTCAGCTTCAGGCCACTGTATTCGGGGCAAGTTGAAATCGCCCATGAGTAGGAACATCGGACGACTCATGTGGTTGCGGACATGCGGCAACCAGTCCAAACTGCGGCTCAGTGGGCTGCGATATACCACGCCCACGAGCAACTCGCAGCGTCTGAGGTGTATCGAACACCATAACTGCTCACATAGACCATCAGCGCTTTGATAGGCGCTCACTAGTCTCCCACACAAGGAAGACTTTATGTAAAGTAGAACGCCACCGCGATCATTTGATGGTCTATCGCAGCGGAAGCATGAGTAGCCGGTGATTTCCACTTCTTGGGCGTTTACGTCGGAGTTTAACCATGTCTCAGCAAGGCCTAATACGTCCGGTCGCTGAGAGCTTACGAAGTCGTACAGCACATCGCGTTTGTTCATCAAACTGCATACATTAGTAAAGGCTACGCGCAGACCGCGGTAGGACCCGCTGGGCGCGCCTGAAGTATTAGCAACCTGTTGATCCGGATTCGTGGAGGAACCCGGGCAACTACTCGAAAATTTACGATACGGAGGTTTGTTTCTCCATCCTCCGTGCGCCGCTTTAGTTCAATCATGGCAGACTTGAGTTTCTCTCTGTCTGCCGGTTCTAAGTCAGCGCGCACGTGGATCTTCATACCCTTCAGCCTATTAAGGCGAGACAATAGTAACTTGGTACTTGCTTCTTCGGCAAATGTCACCCTCATGGGCCGACTTTTGCCCTCCATTCTCTTTCCTAGACGGGCGATCTGCTGAACTTTGAGCCCGTCCTCATTTACATCGAGTAGTTTGTCAATCAATGATTGCAAATATTCGACGTCATGTGCATAACGCACCTGAGGATTAGAATCACCGGACTCAGGTGCGTAAAAGATCATGAGGCTACGGCGCCTCAGGTCATTAGATATTGGTCTTGGTTTCTTCGATGTTTGTACTCTCCAATCGTTATCCTCAATTTGTTTATCGCACATTGGAACTTTACTGTCAGCTGAACAAATAGTAGGTCTTGAGGGAGAGTCTGATGGAACTTTAGTACCTTGTTTCCGCGATGGATGCGATGAGGTACTAGGCGTTGGCTGCTTCACTGACTGTGGTGAAGCACAAGGCGAGCTGGGCATTCTAGAGCACTTCGTTGTGTTGATCCGCTTGTTAGACGTGTCCGTTTTATTCTGCACAAGATTAGCTTGGCATTGCTTACAAACGGTCTTCAAAAATTCGCTCTTAATGCCCTGAATTGTACGAAATTGGTCTACAGTCAGACCAACGCACGAAATATGAAGCTTTGCGCTGCAGAGACTGCATGAAACCGCATTAGCTCTATGTCCGACGATCTTGCAGCAAATTCCACAAGGAGACTGCTTCGTCATTTTAAAAATAACTACGATCGATACGAGCAAATGGGTGTAATTAAGAGATACAGAAGTTATGCTGAATTATTACAGATAGTTACGAAGTATAACGCTAAATGACTAGCTAGAATTAATTATGTGAATTAGAGGACGACACTGTTATAACAATAAAATCAACGAGATAAAATTGGCCTAACAGGATAAGGGCACGCTACCACTAAGATCAAAAAATCGCTAGGAGGACAAAAAACGAGAAAATTACGGCTAATATATATCTAAATATATCACCGGATAACGCAGAATCAAATATTATATCGAACTATATAACTCACGACAAGATATAACAATATATGACACAATAATAATGAAAAAACTGGCCTGAGAGCGGAGCGATGATGATGATGATGATGATGATGATGATGATGATGATGATGATGATGATGATGATGATGATGATGATGATGATGATGATGATGATGATGATGATGATGATGATGATGATGATGATGATGATGATGATGATGATGATGATGATGATGATGATGATGATGATGATGATGATGATGATGATGATGATGATGATGATGATGATGATGATGATGATGATGATGATGATGATGATGATGATGATGATGATGATGATGATGATGATGATGATGATGATGATGATGATGATGATGATGATGATGATGATGATGATGATGATGATGATGATGATGATGATGATGATGATGATGATGATGATGATGATGATGATGATGATGATGATGATGATGATGATGATGATGATGATGATGATGATGATGATGATGATGATGATGATGATGATGATGATGATGATGATGATGATGATGATGATGTGATGATGATGATGATGATGATGATGATGATGATGATGATGATGATGATGATGATGATGATGATGATGATGATGATGATGATGATGATGATGATGATGATGATGATGATGATGATGATGATGATGATGATGATGATGATGATGATGATGATGATGATGATGATGATGATGATGATGATGATGATGATGATGATGATGATGATGATGATGATGATGATGATGATGATGATGATGATGATGATGATGATGATGATGATGATGATGATGATGATGATGATGATGATGATGATGATGATGATGATGATGATGATGATGATGATGATGATGATGATGATGATGATGATGATGATGATGATGATGATGATGATGATGATGATGATGATGATGATGATGATGATGATGATGATGATGATGATGATGATGATGATGATGATGATGATGATGATGATGATGATGATGATGATGATGATGATGATGATGATGATGATGATGATGATGATGATGATGATGATGATGATGATGATGATGATGATGATGATGATGATGATGATGATGATGATGATGATGATGATGATGATGATGATGATGATGATGATGATGATGATGATGATGATGATGATGATGATGATGATGATGATGATGATGATGATGATGATGATGATGATGATGATGATGATGATGATGATGATGATGATGATGATGATGATGATGATGATGATGATGATGATGATGATGATGATGATGATGATGATGATGATGATGATGATGATGATGATGATGATGATGATGATGATGATGATGATGATGATGATGATGATGATGATGATGATGATGATGATGATGATGATGATGATGATGATGA
>CALYDF020001537.1:0-52084 GCA_944474145.2 Dicrocoelium dendriticum
GCACGTGCATAGACATACATACCGTTTCTCTCTTCTTCTTCCCTTCCTGATCATAAACAGCCCAAGGTAATTAACGCCAACAAACTTGAAAGGATGCCATCTCTTTCCTATTTGTGTTAACGGCAGCGTTGCCATCATCAGCTGACCGGTAGTGATGAGCCGTCTTCTACGTGTCCAGCGAATCCCCGTCAACTGTTTTACGGCAGAGAGTCGTCTTACGATCTAGTACTTTCGGCGTAGACAAAATAACACTTGTGAAGCTCCTGAATGACCTTCAAGAAGGTAATACAAGCTAATTAACAGCGCAATCGCGGAATACTTGAGAGTTAATAGTATAGGGACCTTGAAAGCATTTTCGTATTCCGAGTATGCCAAGCTTCCATACACAGCCAACCACCACGTAATTTGGGACAAAATAGCATCAGACACCCTTGGCACACTTTCCCTCTAGGAAGCGATGTTCTTTCGTTTTTCCTCTTCAAGTCGTTTTAATACAGCTCCGCAAACTTCTTTCTGTGTTGTTCTGATAACCTCTACTACTGCTTTGTTCAATCTATCGAGAGAGACCAACCCAGTACACTGTAAGTCATCATCGGAGCCGTATACGCGACTCTCCAAGTAACTTGTGAATCGGGTAAGCCACACAACCGACCTTAATCCACTCAGAACACCCGCGAACTGGGACGCACATTGGTATCTCGCTTGAGGTGGCGTATACCTGGGCAGTCGAAAGCTTAACTTCCACTTCATCAGGTTCAGCCAGTGGGACGAACTTAGAACATTCGCCTTCGTTGCTCGCCAAGAAATACGGTCCTTTAAAGCGGCTGTCCAAGCGCGCCGAGGAGTAGGTGCCCCTTGACAGCTGATCAGAAGGATTGTATCTCGAATTAGCGTGTCTCCACTGACAGGGTGTCGAAAACGCGTGGATGGTCGACAGTCGATTAGCCACAGAGTTACCGAACCTGCTAGTAGTGTTGTTAATATAATACAAAATCTGGGCGAGTCGGACCAGTATCAGACCCTCTCACATTTTATCTGAGCTCTAACATGAACGTCCTTAAACAATCTTATCGCGAGCACTGCCGCAGACAACTCCAGTCATGGAATAGAGACAGCCTTCGGGGACGCTACTCTTGACTACGAATGAAGTAAGGAGCACTGCGTGAGGTTACCAGAGCGAAATCTGGCATACGCAACCGCGCCCTACCTGATCTCCGAGGCATCGCAAAATACGTGTAGTTGTGGCAAGTCGACAGACCATAGGAAGTAGTGGATACACCTGGGCACCCTTAAGAATACTAAGGCTGTCACCCCATTTAGCCAAGCGTGCCAGGATTCTTGGTTCTCACCGGTGATTGGATCATCCCGACGTAACTGGTCTCGACACCGTCTTTGTAACAATGACTTGGAAGGCATAAGGACCGGTGCTATCAACCCAAAGGGATCATTGATAGATGCCACCGAATACAAGATGCCCCTTCTCGAGTGCCTCCTTACTGTCAATCCGAACTGAAACAGAAAAGCATCCGCATCGGCATCCCACAACAAGCTTAGGGTACACCGAACGAATCCAGGTGTTTCCGCTGTCTGCTTGACAGGCTCATCCATTTCTGCTAACGGGATTGCCTAATACACGTCGAGGTGACCGCACACCAAATTCCACAACATGAAACCGGCCTTACTCTACATCTCTCTGATTAAGGCTACAAACCGCATTCCCTCCGAAATCGAAGGCAACGCGATCAAAAGATCATTCACATACAAAATATGGCGGACCGTCGCCACTACATTCTCACTCTAGTGATATTCTCCCATGACGGCGGTTTGACGCAAAGTAAATTAAGCGCAAAGTGGGGATGAAGTTGAGCCAAAAGGATGCGCTGTCATCTGGTATTCCATCACGAATGAATCAATCTCGTCATATTTCCACTAGGGAAAACGCAGCGCGCTCCTTCCAACTTCCGGCACCTTCACTTGCATGAACATACCCTCAATATCAGCGGATATGGCTACTCTTCTAGTCCTAAAGAGCAGCAATTTACTGACCAAGTCCGCAGTAGTGTCAGGCCCCTGCAGCTATTGGTCGTTTAGTGATATCCCTTTGTCCTTTGCAACACATTGAAACACCACTAGAAGGTTTTCCGGCTTCTTTGGCTTGACAACAGCATGATGTGGTAAATACCACCTGGAGGAATAGTGGGGCTGTACCTGATAGGGAGGCACGTGAACAACACAATCTTTCGCAATATTCGTCATAATTGCTGTCACGTAACGATCTTGTAGAGCTGGATTATGCAGTATTCGTCTTCCTAAGCACTGTAGTCTGTACCGAGCAGATTCGTAATTGGGTGCAAACTTCCCATTCTGGTTTCTCCAAGGAAGGGCCATTTCCAAATGCCCATCTATCAGCTACACGGAAGTTCTCCCTATCGACATCGCGGTGTCCTCTTCGACGGAAAGCGCACGGTTGTTCGAACCAACCTCTTCGAAGCGATAGCTCGTTCGGTTGTACGTAATTTACGGACGCGCAAGCTTGCTGGCTCCCATCTAGCTGTCCAAAAATTATCCAACCGATTAGTGTCTTTGCAGCAAAGGACTGACTCCGACCTCCGAATTGCTGTTGTATCTGCCAGTGTTCCTCTGGAACGTCAGTCCCCAAATATATTCTAACCCCGGAATCCTTCAGATCTTGAAATTCAACAATCTATAGCTGTGAGCATCTAGCTGCTACCTGACTAATAGATCCTTTTGCTGGGCCCAACGGTCAACGGGTTAGGCAATAAGCACGTCGCACCTCGATGGTCTCGCTACCGCTCAACAACATCCAACGAAAACCGGCGATGCCGGATTCCAAACAACTTAGACCACTTACTGTTTGCTTTTTCATTGAAACGGTATTAATCTCAACGCCAGCTTCCCGCAGTGGATCGTCTTGAACCCGGCCAACGTTACAGCCGCTGTTGAGCAAGCATTTGTTTCAACCGAAAGCAACGGTCCTTCGAGTCACACCGGCACAATTCCAAGAGCAACCTATGGAGCATCGCTAAAGACGGCGTGACAACTGCCGGGATACTTGCGCGGAGAGTGGAATACGAACAACACCTGTGTTGGCATTCGATCTGTATGTAGCACAGTTTGGTGGTTGCGCTTACATTTGACTCGGTTGCATCCCTTACTTCTTAGCAAGCTGCAGCACGGTGAGCAAAAGTGAGACACCGGTAGCACCCGCTTTCAGTTCTGTGAGCTTCCAACGACTCGCAAGGTCGGAAGCCAGAAACCTTGGGCACGATTCCGTCCTATGCTCATTGTCACAAACTACGCAGGCATTTCGGGTGGACTGCTCAGAAGCAGTGTCTAGGGCGACAGTATACTCCATTTTCTATCCCTCGACCTAGCTGGTTGCACAACACCTTGATTTCGCAGGGTCCTGGAGTTGGCGATTTGCCCAAACCTGCTACGGACAACTCGATCCTCATTGGCAACGAAAACCGCAAGCTCCCTGAAAAGAACTTCTCGATCCTCTTAAAAGGTCACGTCTGCTGTCCTAGTGCACATTGATTAAAACCTGCCCGGCAACGCCCGAACCAACCGCTCAATAATGGTCACAGAGTTTAAATCTGTGTTAAAGTTCATTTACGACAGTGCAACCTAACAGTTCTCCATGAGCAGCGACAAACGGGACAACGCGTCGTCGTCCTTGTTGGGTAGCAATCTCAAACCGGAGAACAAGCTATCGATTAATGAGCGGGCTACTATGTGAGACTGACCGAAGAGCTTACAAAGGATGTTCGGAGCCCTATCATAAACCAGTTCAGGAGGTATCATTACGCACTCACGGATAGACTCTTTAGCCCCACCTTTAGGATAATAAATAAAATAAAGTAAACGCTGACCACTGTCGCTGTTCTGTTTCTCGACAAAGTACTCAAACTCTTTCACAAATGTTTACTAGGTAGTCGGATTACCGTCAAAACTTTCAAGCTCAAACTTAGGCAGTTCTACAAATGGTTGATAAGATTCCTAGCCCGCGAGTTAGTGTAACTACGTACTTGCTCTTTCAATGCTAGGAATTACTTCCACTGCATACAATTTTCGTTTATTATGAGGTAAGCCTGAACCTTTCTCCAAGAACCTACGATCACTTTCATTAAAAACTCACTCGGACAAACTAAATTACCTTTGTTACCAGTAGACGCACGCTTATCATTGTGACCGGTGAACTTTTGATGATTAGAACGCAATAGGTCGAACAAAAAATGTGTCTTTTTTGGAATCCCGTCATGGTTTTCTTTGAACTTCCGATGATATGTTGAAATGACTTGCATAATCCGACTGATTATGAAGATCTTCAGAGCCAGAGGCGTTTGACTTGCGTCAAGGTAGAGCTTAATTTAACTTCTAATAGTTAATTAAAGCCGGTTTTCATAAGTTATCTGGATTTAGAGATATACTTTTCACTAGGGTATTTCACAAGTAGTGAGCGGGATATCATGTTATTTCTCAAACAGCTGAGGCTAAAAATACGACGCTTTTTCTGGTTTGCTTCAAGCCATGTCATCAGAAAAATGTAATTGACGGTTCGAAAGTGTGGTCCATAGTTGTATTTTAAACCATGAAATAGACCTGCAACTAACGAATAAATCATTACTTTCAAAGCAATGGGCCAAAGTACGGGATCTCTTTGATTTGTGCAACA
This sequence comes from Dicrocoelium dendriticum, assembly GCA_944474145.2. Taxonomy (NCBI): domain Eukaryota; kingdom Metazoa; phylum Platyhelminthes; class Trematoda; order Plagiorchiida; family Dicrocoeliidae; genus Dicrocoelium; species Dicrocoelium dendriticum. Next base: position 4,697 of record CALYDF020001537.1, read on the forward strand.
TTTAACTCTTCTGCATGCGATGATAAGTGTAAGTTGACTTTAATTCAAGTCAACAATGCGCTTTATGCCCCCATGAATAGTGAATACTTAGCTACGCGTCACGATCGTCTCACTTGCACTTAATTTCTTCCCCGAGTACCTGCCGATTAACCTGACCTGAGGAACATTCCGCGTCAAAAAACAAACGTTGCCCGATTGTTCACATATTCCTCTGAAATCAATATTTTCTCTAGTATGTGAACATTCTTCTTGCATTTAATCTTTGTAGACATTGCACTGTGGTAGCAAGGAAACCCGCAAGTGTATATACCCATTTGGATGTGGCTAGCTAATTAGAGACAGGAAAAAATTCCATATGCCAATTTAGCCGCATTTATACACAAACAACTCAGTTCGATGAATCTCATTATAACATTTGGATCAACGTGCTGGGCCTAAAATTTCCTGATAGTAAAAATAATACCTTGCGTCATCTACTCAAATTATGCTTCCTATAGTTCTAGTGGATGTCACCCAGATTTCATGTGCGTACTAAAACAGAGATTACCAGAATGCTGTAGGGTCGGACAGAGCAGACTGCAGTCATGATGGGTTCCAAAAAATGAAGGAGAATGAAACGACCAAGAGCGAATGTCAGTGTCGTTGCTCACCAATTAAAAATGTCCGAGCAGGATACATGCCAACATTGCCTCATTGTAAGTGGGATAAGAACAAGTAAGACTAATGTACAACTTATAAGCAATGAATTTGTACATAAAATTTATCATTGTAAGGGAAATTATCCTCCCATGTGAAAGCTTTGTACATCGGACGAAGTTGTATTTCATTGTCGGACAGGCGAGATAAACTTTTGCGACCGAATTGCCTCCGAGTTTTGCTCCGCCCTTATTTTCCAACACAAGTAATGAAGTACATTAGGATACATCCACCACTAAATTATCATTCCCTTTCTTGGAGAAATCCGACAGCATGAAGCAGTTTGACTATTTATAATCGTTGAGTTTTTAGCTAATCTGTACTTCACCTTAACGAAAGGTATAGTCGTATTTTGCATGCATTATTATCTATAAAAATTGCCCACGAAGATTCAGTTCATTCATACATTGTTAACACCCATTTATGTGTAAGCTAGTGGAACCTTACAGGATGCAAATAATGCGAGTATAATCAATTTCGACGTGCTTTCCGTAAAGGGGATTGATTTTCCTTTAACATTAGCTTCGCCATACCTTATATGGTTGTGTGGTGGCAACACACGTGAGCAACGCAAATGTGCAAGACCGAGTGCTTGGAGCGCGTAGTGCCAGTCTACAGGACGTTATCCTCCGATATGGCATGCGTTGGCCCGGGCAAGTTGTGCACATTCTAGTTTATCACCCACGTTGAGCGTTATTTGCACTCCCAGGGAGCGATTGAAAAAAGTGCCGCGGTAAACAGTTAAAGAGGTAGAGAAGGAGCGTAAAGAAGACAACCTCCATTTTAACGGCAGTAAGACCAGTCCGTCTTCCAGGTTGGGGAGCACGAGATGCGGAATCACAGTGGTTGGAAACATTGGACATCATAGCCCGCAACAGACATCAGTGGTGCCAAGGTTTTTCTGCCATTATCTCCCCATTTAATACGCACGAAAAATTCACAAAACAAAAATTAAAATGGCGTGTGTGTAGCACCCAAAAAATCGTTTCCCATTTGATTAAAATTGCAGTTCGTGTTTATGTGAAGCGGAACATTTATCAAGATGTACAATGACAGCAAATGTTAGAAAAGTAGATTTGCGGAAAAGCGAATTAAGGAAAAGGAGATCTGGGTACCATGATATTTTCATACACAAAACACCAGCCATCTTGTGAAGGTGAAGCCCGTGTACATAATAGAGAGAAAAGCAAAATTTTTTTTTATACTTAGTTAAACGGCCACTCCTTAAGCTGTTCTCAGTTAGTTGGCTTTTCCGCCTTATACAAACTCCGCACGTGCAAATTCGAACACACCAGCATTTCGCATAGTATGCAGCGCTCTAGACTCTAAGTGAAAGGATATAGTTTCGGAATGAAAATATTGACAAAAATATGCTGCCTATGGTTACTAATTTATAATTTAGAGAATCTTAAGCCACTGATCATCTTTGGATTTTCAATATAGCGTGTTGTGCAAATCCAAAGTATATTTCATTACTTAAGATCAATCGCAACTCTAATTTTATGATTATTTTATAACTCTTTTTATATACACGAAAATGGGTTTTTGTAGGGTAATTGTGCCTAGATTATACTGCAATGGATTGATTTGTGGAATACAGATATCCCTGACTGCTAGCGACACATGCAAAACTGGGATTACACAATACATTCGTTGACCTGACCAGCAGTAGCTGTAGGCCAACGATGCCGTTATGATTCACTCGACAACCACTTCTCACATATAGTTCGCACAACGTGCTTCGGTTCTGCACACCTAACGCGATACAAGCACGATCACGATAAAACATCCGGTACACACAATACATTACACAGTGGTGTCTGTGCAGACTGAAGCAGAAATTATCCATCATAATTAACGGAAGCGCAAGGAAGTTTATGCAAAGCAAGCGAATTCGCATTTCCCCCTGCTTAACAGTCAAGTGTACATCGTCAATAGGATGTCGAATTAATCAAATGTTAGATTGCAGAGGTAACAGTTTGCAATCGGCGCGAAAGATCGATAGTGTAACATACCAAATTATCTTCCTGAAAATGTAGCCGCGAGCGTTTACAATTACATTGTGTGTGTCTGTTTTGAAATTTACTGTAACAAACAATTATAGCTGCCAAATATTTATAAAATTAAGATGTTTCTGCCGGTAGACTACGAAACCTGACATTGTTTAGCACTGAATCACTTCATTTGTTTACAGAGCAGCGTGCTTTGCATTTGGCGGCACAGTAAAACAGTTGTGTCATTGAAATCCCTCAACGGTGTCCAATGGGTCATGGCGTTTTGTTTCATTTAGCCAAATTATGCTATAAATAGGAACTGCTGAATTTCATTGCAAAATATTCATCAAATGAGCATTGCAAAGAAACATTAAATTGCAAAGTAATGCACAAAGTTTTGCTTTTGCATGATGTATTAAACGCTTTGATCTATCTTATTTGTTCCCGTGTTAACACTTCAATATGCTATGCCTGCAATGGCTGCGTTAGAACATGCCACAAATACTAAGGAGAATTTAAGCATAGTCCTCGAAATGCATAGGAATAAGGTTAGGATTGAATAAGTAGAATAAGTTTCCTAAATTTCTTGTTAATGTATTCAGAAATGACTATTGGATTTGTTGCTGGTAGCCTTAGTTACTTAAAGCAAGTAGTCTCTATATGCGAAATGTGGGCACGTAGATAGTTGTTAATATAATGTTTGTTGATTGTATCACGCTACTCTTTTAATCCACGTTTATCCAAATCACATTGAACCTACTTTGACCTATAAGATGAACGGATGTAAGTAGCATTGTAAGAGTTTACCCGCGTTTTGACATCTTATCATCTCTTTTGAGCCAATTCATTGTTTTCAGCTATTTCCGTTAATTGCAAACGATTCGCTAGTGCAGTGAAATACTGACATTTCTGCAAAAACAAATCTGTGCTAAACATTTCCTTCATTTTTCACAGTCTAGATAAGGCCCTTCTACAAACAACTAACAAGTTACTTAGTTGTACTCAGCAAATAACACCAATATATTGTAACTTATTTCATGAGGGATAACATGTGACCTATTGCTTTTCGAACGTCACATTACGTTTGTCCAATGTCAATTATATCAGGGTTTGCATGCGACCCAGTGAAAACGCTTACTATAACTTTGGCAACCTGGCACAAATAGAAAACGGATACTATATAACTTGTTCCGCGAAACGATAAATACAAATCTGTGAATTGTATGCAGTACTCAGACACCCAAGCTTTCTTACTCGTAATTAAGTTAACGGCACAAGCCATCGTAGTGGTACACATGATAATTAGGTGTCCTCCAAAATTATCCATCCGTAACGAAATGCAGTATGTGTGAAATAGATGGATAATAGTGTGTGATTTCATCGGTTGCTTTCGAATGTGTCTAGGTCTGTTTTTCCAAATTATCAGGGAATCAATCTCAGACGCGGTACAACGTCGAAAACTGACAATTCGTATGCTTGGTTTACATCCCAATATTTCTACAAACATTTAGTACCTGAGCAAATCACACGTGGAATGCGTCATGCAGGTAAGCCTTACTATAAAAGCAAGATCTGGATATGTTTGATACATCGTAGCGGATGTGTTTAAAACTGGTTTTGGCTTTCTCACCTTCCGCATCATCATCCAGTAGAATAGCACAGAAACATAGTAATAGTTATATGTGCCTTAACAGGGAGCCCATACTGGCTTAATAATCTATAATTAACACAGAATACATTTTCCGCTTTCGCCCGGTTCTTGGCCATATCATCAAACTAAAGGTCCATCGACAAAATTTGTAACACACTTTAGCCGGTTGGAACGATACATTTACTTCAACTTTAACCCGATGTGCGATTTGTGAAACATCCTTCTATCTCACTTGCTTACGTCCAAATCATAACACAGTCAAACATGTATTCGTAGACCCGACCCTGTGAAATTTCCATTCTTTCATGAAAACCCATCGATGGTTTCACCAGCACGCACTTGGACGAGCTGGCTTGTAGTCTGATTTTGTCACTACCGTCTTAACCATATATGATGATAGTATATTTGAGATTTAAATTTACTGTATCGTACGTCCTGGTAAATTCCAGAGTATAATTGCCAAGTAACTGCCCATCCGTACTAAGATTATTTGTGTTTGCCTGTTGATGTCACCGTACCGATGCGGAAGCGACAAAAGGTTTATTTAACCGCGGAACAAGTAATTCAAATTGCTTACTACTTACGCATGTCAGGCTAAATACTCCTAGTAAACTCATCATAACCTTTCATTTACATAAAATCAGTGATAACACAGCACGTTTTTCTAGCCTTCTAAGGAAAAAGTCAACCTCCCTAACGTCAGCAGGAAATCACAGCGCACGCGTTTTTGCACTGCGTTTGTCGGTATCGTGATGTGGAGCATACGCAAATAACATTTGATCTCTTGCCTAATTAATGATTTCATTGCTACCGTAAATGTTTACATCATTTTAGCTCTTTTACTGAATTATTCCAATACTGTGTTTTCTGGTTTAGACGGTGCGCACAATCAATTCATTGGATAAACATGTTGGATAAACATGTTTATCTGCGTCGTTCCAGATAAGGACCCCGTAAAAAGCGTTTATGCAGACACTATTTAGTTTTGTGCTTGCACTTACATCTTAATTTTACCTTGGTTGCATTATATTGGGATAGACGTGATTAGCAGAGTAAAAATCTCAGTGACACGTTCTGTACAACGAAATCTACTCATGTGACGTTTCACACCAAATGCGTTATTTATTGATTGTCTCGCAATAGCAGTGATTGCTAACTACCAATTACACCTGGACCTCGTTATGAGCTGGTTAAATTAATAGCTATAGCTGCTAATTAGAAACCAAACCCTAGTTAAAACAAGGCGAAAAATTATACCAGCGCAATCAATGTCACCTGGGTGATTTACGCCAATTTGTGGGATATTCTATGCCAATAGGCAAGAACTCTCAGCACGGCCAGATCAAATAAGGAATAAACTAAAACTCACTACATGTGTGAAATACGTAAAATGACTACTAAGTAAATCATACGGCAAATCGTTGACGGAACATTTTCTTTGATCCCGGTAGGTCCTACATTCAACCTTAACTTTGAATTCGCCTTTCCTCAGGCATATATTAGCCCGCAGGTTTCAATAATTATCCAGACTATGTTATGTCTTGATATTTTGGCTCGCTTTTTGTGCGAACTTTTACGTAAGTCAACCTTAGTTGTTTAAAATTGTCAACGTACCAACAGCAATTATTGGATTTAGATTATTGACGTTGTCAAAATAAGAAAACTGACCGCCGTTCACGCACAGGCCTTGGTCAATATGGCCAATCAAATTTTCCATGAGTGCCAAATTCTCTCGTGCAAACTCCCTTGAAATTCGGTATCCAGTCCATTCATTCTTAATAGAAGCACGACCTTGCTGATGTGGGAAGTTTGCAACGAATGGCGCTACTAATGTTTAGAGCATTTTCAACTGCATCATGTCCATTGGATATAATACATCAGTATGTAAGCCGTTCGCATGTTGTGTCCTAGGAAGGTGTTTATAATGACACCAACCACGATTTCCGCTTCCTACTGGAAGCACGTCATAGGAATAGGTAGACTAATATATTAACATAGTTTGGTCAGTAGGAATGTCTCGTTTTCGGCATCCGGATGTGTAAGCCATGCAACACATACTCATCCCACGTTTCTAAGTATATAGACAAAATGCAACACCAAACATGTCTATAAATCTCATACGTTTCCAAAAAAAATTGCACCACAAGCTCTGAGTGAAGTTACAACAAGCACTTGATACTACTGGCATGTTCTTCTGTTTCCGCTCATCATCATCATCATCATACACGTTAGCTAGAGGTGGGGAACACCTCAGCTACTGTGCCGCAATACACCGAAAAAGGAAAAAAAAGCAACTGGTGACCCCCGGCTGAGCTACCGGTAACGGATGGGCATCGTTCTGATAAGCTACCAACCGGCTACTGTGCATCAAAAAAAGTTACTATGCATAATTGTATAAGGCTAAATAGTGAGATCGTGGTTGGAGGGGGAGGCCTAAGAGGGATGGGGTGGGACAAAGAAACTCACAGCACGAACGCCACTGAGGTCGGCTCCTACCCATGTCAGCAAGTGTGTCCAGCCAAACGTGTTCATCGTCTTTTGGACCCCAACCAGGGAGCCGAGACGCTCCAACCGAGGTCAGCTCAAAAGTGAGGGCCTTCATTCCTCTGGACCAAGTCATCGCTTGGCCACCCCCTCTCCACTTCCATCCACACCCCGGCGCGCAAACAACGCACGTCGCGGGAGTCGGTGGGCTGGCATGAGTAACACGTGGCCGAGCCATCGGAGTCTGGTGCGGGAAATAACGGTGCTGAGCGGTTCATTTTCTTTTCCTGTGCCGTAAACAAGGCGTCGAACACGCTCGTTACTCACGCGGTGTTCCCACCAGATATGAGCTAAATTGCGAAGGCACCGGTGGTCGAACGTAACTAGCCTCTTCAGGTCCGTTGCTTTAAGCGGCCAGGTTTCACAACCGTACAGTAGGGTCGAACGTACCGCTGCATCCTACACTCTACCCTTCAGAGCAAGAGTGATGTCGCGCCGCCGCCATAAGTGGCGAAGGTTAGCAAAAGCCCCCCGAGCTTTTGCTATACGGTTCGTGATCTCATCTTCAATCCCACGGGCGCTGATACAACTTCCCAGGTAGTTGAATTTTTGAACGACTTCTAGCTGATCCCCACCAAGGGTTAGCGTAGGAGGCGGTCCAGACCAATCTTGGAGGAACGTTTTGTTCTTCGAGGGTGCGAAGCAAAGCCCGAAGTGACGGACAGCTAGTGCTAATCTGTCCAGTGCCGCTTGGCACGTCTGGAAGCTGTTACAGATTAAGGCAATAACATCAGCATACTCTAAGTCAAGAAGTCGTTCTACTGGGAGCAAATCCACATCTTCTAAGTCGTGTCCTGTAAACGCTGGCAGCATCTAAAACATTACGTGGTGATATGAGCACTATCTACTTTAAAATCACTTTAAAATTAGTTCCCACTCAAAGCTAAATAACGCTGCAAAGTTGGAAATTTTCACGTTTTTCAATCGTGAACGAGTGCGATCGAAAAAGGAAGCAAGGCTCATCAACCGAATTTTGTTAATGAAACGCACAAGCTTTCTGCTATTTTATTTCGAAGAAAGTGACCAGCGCATAACGGTTTATGGCAGGGCAGTGGCACGCATAATGTTGCCAAATACCTATAAATGTGAACTAGGCAATGTGTACAGAAACAGATTCAGCGCGAAGTTACTCAATCCACCTCCGACGATACGTGCTCGCGTAAGCCGCCAGCGTCCTCCATAGGCAGGCACATTTTGGCGACTAGTCACCGGGTCAATCCCTCATCGGCGTCCCGCCTCTTGTTGCGTCTCACTAATTCACGTCTTTCATGATTTGCCGAGGCCGTCAAGATAAGCCGAATTAGACCAGCCTTATGTGCTCAAAAGCAATTAGTTGCCAACCTGCGGTTGCCGTGGTCCTATTCCCAACAACAATAACCAAAATCATGAATTTGATTGGCTTGACTGTGTCCTATTAGACATATAAAAGGATTTCACTGTTATTGTATTACTACTGACGAGATAATACGAAATGCTAGCATCTGCCAATATTCGTCTTCTCATTTCGTTGTTCGGATTTGCATGCGTCCGAACCCCGGACGTTGCAGTTACCAGAAAACCAGACTTCTGTAAAAGGTTCGAATTCCTTGATGCTTATCTACAAAATGTAAAGCGTTCATATTCGATGCCCTAAATTCTTCACCGCGAGGTTGATATGGGCAGAACGACGCTTTATGTCTCCAACAAAGCAGATTTGGTCATTTGTAATGGAGGTCAACTTGTGGCACCGCCATTGTGTCACCCGTCTCGACGGTTGCGGACCACACAACTGAAGCTTCTTCGGAGGCGTATCTGATCTTACGATGAACGATGCCGCCTTGCTGGTTCATAGGCCTGTTAGTGTAAGACAAAACAGAGCCGGGCACTCCCATAGGTGCCTTGCTAAACGACAACACATAGTTGGATTGGCAACGGAAACAAGCCAAGTGTCATCACCCGGCAAGCCGTCTACTGGTTGTACAAAGGAGAAAATTCCTACACGATTTACATGTCAGTCGATGGTGCGAACCATCTCAGCTGATATGGCTGAAACGCGTTCTTACTGTTTGTTCGTCTATATTGGATGCGATGAAGCCTCATATACCGCAGTTCCCGTTATGAAGAAAAAAGCAGTATATGTCTGATCTTAGGACTTGGGTTGGCTCTGGGACCCGAAAAACGGAAGCCAACAGTAGAGCGAAAATCAAGCGCTGCCGTTCCTAACTCATCTGAAGGGATAAGGACAGCCCACCACAAGTAGTGTAGCCATCAGTACCGTGTTGACTCAAAGGCCTGTGGAATGAATACACCACTTCCTGGTGATTCTTATCCTGATACTAGCGTTATATTCCTTGAAGTGGTTGCATTTACCGCAGTCCTCCGTGATAAACGCACGTTGGACGACCTCAATTGGTTTACAATGTGCGTAGCGCCTGGTTTCTTAGGCGTTACTGTCAGCAAGCTGATTAACCTTGGGAACAGCCCTTTTAGCGCAACAAACCCTCGACCGCGGATACTTGGTGTAGATCACTCTATCCGGAGGGCGCAATGCTCACGGCGGTGTGTTTTTAAACTGAAAGATACTAAGATTCGTAATCAGCCTGACCTTCTGCTGTCAGACAGACCGAAGTTAAACGAGGCCATCTAAGACATTCAAAGCAAGCGAGCGGCAGATGATCAAGGTATCCGGCTGGTGGGTTTTCGGATGGTTAGCTGGCGCACTTTTCCCACCCTACCAGTGCTCATTCTGGTAGAGAGCGACCTATGGCTAAACATTACGAATATCTCCAGATTGTGCTCAGCGATATGCGTAGCCTAATTACTAATGTGCACGAAATAGCTTTGGTTGTAGATGGGTTTCATCCTGATATACTTGCATTGTCTGAAACGTAGCTGTCTCATGACACCACGGATGAAGAACTACGTCACTCTGACCACACAATATATGGATGCAAACGCTCCGCTGGCTGACCATGAGGAGGCGTTGCACGTTATCATAACTGTAAACCGGACATCTGAAGACGTATTTATTTTAGTCCGCTGTGCTTATTACCTCATCGTCTCAGGTTACAGTTATTATTTTGCATAAAATTCCTGGGATTCTATCCAAAGATTCTTTGGTTTATTGGCCTCCACACCGGAAACATGTGTTTGGTGCTGGGCAAATTCAACCTCTCAGGGTTTTGCCGTGAAAATCTTTCTTGCAACTCTACGTCAGGTACATTCGGCACAAAGCTTCGTGAGCTTATGTTTCAAGTACCGTTGCATCAGTTCATGGAACTCCCCACTAGGTATATAAACGCTTAAGTACCGGCTATATTAGATCTTGTATTTATCAACTTTTTCGATTTTGTTGATGACATTACGTGCGGGCATTCACTGCGAGCTTGTGATTATGTGTGTTTGCGCCTCAGTTGCACTCTGTCTAAACGTTATCAGAGTACTGTTGAGTCACCCAAACACATGGCAAGCAGACTATCAGTCAGTAAGCGACAATTCTACGGGGTTTCGTTGTGAGATGTAGGTGATGATATTGTCCAAGTAGCCTGGGATAAGCACAAAAAAATACCTCACAGAAATCGTGGCTACCATCATTCCTGACACAAGGAGAAAAGAGACACGCGCACATCCCCTGGATAGGTTCTACTGGCATGCATCTGCTTACAAAGAGGACTAAATTTGGCAGACTTAAAGGGATATTCCATCTACCGTTACCGATGACAGGTACTGTAAGGCTAAGAATAGGTGTAAACAAGTCTTAAGGAATGAGTAGCTTAAGTTCGAGAAAGGTCCAGCAGTTGCAGTTCCAGAGGATTCAACCTAGTTGCTTGCAAAGGTCAAGAGGTTCGGACTCGTCAATTCCAGTGTTGATGCGTGCCCACGGTACTGATAGTCACACGGACTGTGAGAAATTTTGGGTAATTGGTGAGCAATCTGCAGGAGCGTTTGTAAGATAGAACTAGTTCACAGGCGTTTTGGTGAGTACAAGGATGCTAGAGGGTTCGGGCCCAGCTGAATATATTGTAGCGGAGAGAGATGTCCGTAGGCTGCTACAAGCGCTGAACCCTTCTAAGGCATCTGGGCCTGCTTTAATCCTCCAGAAACTGTTAGATGAGTTGACTGCGGTACTAAGTGTACTGCGCACTATCGTGCTTCAGAAATTGCACGGCTGCGATGCGGTACCTTCCGAAGGAAAGAAAGTTGTCATCGGTTCCATGTTCAAGAACAGTGACAGAACTCCGTCTGAAAACTGCAGGCCAGTTAACCTGACCAGTGTAGTGATCAAACCTCTCTAGAAAATGGGGAGAGTTTCATTGCGAGATTATAATTACAGGTTCAATCTACTTTCTAGCCTATAACACGGGTCCCGGAAAGGATTTTCTTGGCTGGGGCATCTAATGTAACTAGCAAACGTTGGGAGGATGCAGTGAATAAAGGTACGCCCTAGACGTGCTTTTCGTCACATTTCCAAATGCATTTCATACGGCATTACATTTGAGCCATACGCAGAAGCTGTATTCTTATGGTGTATCCGATCGCGTACTTCAATTGGTGGCTGCATTTTTGGATGATAGAGAACCGTGTGTACCGGTGGGCTGCAGCCTATTTTTAGGCAAACTGTCCGCAGTAACTTAACGCAATGCTCGCTCCTTCTACAGCTGCTGTTCTCTATTTGAATGGCCTACCTTCGAAGCTTGTGATATCATTGCTGATATTTTCTGATGATCTAAAACTTTGGAAGATAGTTGAATTTTCTGGGGGTTCCAAAACTATGCAGCGAGCGTTTGGTAGGCTACGGTACTGGTTTAATTTAAGGCTAGTGCCATTAAATATAACGAAATGCCTTCTTCTTCGAATTGGTGGTGGGTGTTTGTCCTTTTAAATAATTGACTGATAGAGACAAACTCCCCAGTGTATCTAGCCAGGTGCTTCTAAGCGTCGTGCAATCTTCGACTTTACACGGGAGCGATAAATGGAAGAATGCCGCCTGCAAGGGTTTCCGTATTTTGTAACTAAGTATATGACTAAATAAGAATAAACTTCTGGGCGTTTGCTAGAAGCCGTTGCCACATAGAATCAGATCAGTAAGTAGAGCACTTCCATGCTAAAGCATGAATAACATATCTCTTAGGAATAGTTAACCTTTGACTCCGAAGCTTGTACCAGTCATGCAGGAAGAATAATTGTTTTACAGCAACAGGATTTAACAAGAAAGATTTTGTTAATTTTCGTCACCCAGCACACTTGGTTTTTAGTTAAAAGGTTGCCCCATCGGTTGCATCCAGCTCATGTCTGCATTCATGTGCGCTCAACTAGTTGATTTCCGAGCGGCTGCATGTGATCCGTTGGAATCTCTGTTACAGAAGCGTAGCTGCACGTTCCTCATGATAGGGCAAGTCAAAACCCCTGAGCCGACCTCCTTATTTGATTTATTCCATTCGTAACGGTATTTTTCTGTTTATTCATAGGTCCCGATGTATGGCACACACATGGAAGTGAAAGGGAAAATGGCAATAGAATGGAAAAGGTTAAAAAGTATTTCCAGTGAAAGTAATTAACTGAATAACATATTTCTACAAAGGAAAGCCTTACGTAATAAACTAACAAATTTACGAGGAGGAAATTTTGTGTGAGGTTTCCTAGGAATAAGTGACCAAGAGCATCAAACGTCAGAGCAAACAGATTATCGAAGAAAGTCTACATCATAGCCTAATGACAACAAGGTAGATAACATAAATAGTCTAGTTCCAGGAAGCTTAGTTGGTTTGGCACGACTAAGGCCAAAATACCGAAAAATTCGCTTTCGTTTACAGGTACCGAGGTACCTGCGGTGACCGCTGTTATTGTACCATGCTAAAAATCGTGCATTTCTTCCGCTAGCAAATACAAAGAAAAAAGAAAGAAAATAAAAGTTGTTGCTGCTTTTTAACCATTGGATACAACGTGACTCGGGAGCATCAGTACTTTTTGGGTAGTAAGTAGTTGTCCGAAAATCAGATTTTCTATGTGCACGTGTGACCTGGAGATTCCCCTGTTTGGCTGCCGCATGCTGCGTAAAACATTACAAAATCGCAAAATTATATTTTCTCGATGTACATAGCAAATTAGTCGCTCGCCTGTTTGAACGTTGCTCGCGTTTGTTTGAGTCAACATCGCATCCGCCTTCGAACGGCGCGACGCTCATCGGCTACGTGGCCATTTTGCTCTCCGCGCACGCGACCACACCTTTCCCCTAGCTAGCTATCTTCCGGTGCCTTATTTTTAGCACTAGATGGCGTTTCTCCCCACTTAATAAATTTTTCCTAGCGTTACTTTTTGGTGTTCTCCACTCATCGGAGGTTGGCCTTATATTCGCTTATTGGTTCTAAAGCGTACCGATCCTGCTTCTCGCTTTACACGTAATATAAGCCGAAAAAAATTTAACGTAGTCTCGCCAAAAGCTCAAAGCCATTATGGAATAGTACGTTTACACGAGAGATTTAGAATCAGTGTAATTATTTCACTGTCTAGACTCCAAGGTATATGTTTTCGAGGATGCTGAGCAATGCATAACACTAAAGAACTAGAAACCAAAACAGATTTACCTCCAAGAGATAGTACCTATAAATAAAGAAATAAATGAATGTATTATTCCCGGCAGTGCGGGGTATGTCTGCGAAGGTATGATCATGCTAATACAAACAGGTAAGGTAGGTAATTGTATACAATATAGCACGTTAACCAGTAATGTTGTGGATATTTTGTGTGTATGTATATATACATGAGGAAGGTGTTGCGAATCCAAGGCAAATTTGATCGATGCGAATTCCGTGAACTACTCAAAAGGGCGGTTTCTCAGGTGCCGGAGAAGGCACAATTGTACGCGGAATAGAAGCACCATGAGTATGTTCCCATTCAATTTACTAATCCAGGCCAATAAGGCAACGTATGTGGTACGTTTGCCTGCGTGATGAATAATCTTGCATTTCAGAAGTAGATGTTGCTTGAGCTCCCCTGTGTGGATGCGCCTGATGTGAATGTTGATAAGGTGCCTACCTGTCTATTACCTACTACCTCGTCCATACTGGCTCCAGGAGACAGTTGGTCGTCGCTGGAGGGGACGGAGTGCACCGTCCTCGTGACGATGCTGGGCTCAAAGAGTGGTTCCATGAACCCAGTGTGGAATGGGCTACAGCCCAGCCACCGCCTCGTGTACGTCTGGTGTGTATGAATTCCCAATTAGGCTGGAATGCTTCCGTTCTGCTTGTTGAAGGAGTGTGGGCCGGCTCCGTTGATGAAACGTGGCTCCCATTCGCATGCCTCCCGGTCTTATTCCTTCGGGTTTACACCGGATATGGGGTGTGTGGATGGAACTATGGGTGGTGCAGCGCAAGCCACCCATGGTCCCTCTGTAGGCGCAGGCGTCCTGTGACTGTCCCCATGGACATCACAGTGACAGGCAAATCCGGATACGGACGCCGCCTAATCATCATCATATGATGACGGGTCATGCAGAGAATTACGGCGAGCCGGCGCAGCGTTTGTAGTCACGCTGAATTCGATTTACTAACCGCGTGCTTGCATGCTAAGTCTCTTTATTTCCGGTGGTGGGTTTACAGTTGTTACCTTAATGTTTCTCTTTCTCATATAAATATCTCCCTCTACTCTATTTCATTAACTTGCACACATCGCCTAAGCCAATTGTATTCGATTTCCATAACATTTTTGTGTTCGTGGCATTCCGTGAACTTCCTGACCTCGTGCACTTAGCTAGGATTTGTTTGTAAACCACTTATTACATATGCCATTTAATTAAGGTTTATATCACCGTTTCCTTATGCATTAATCGAGTTTTTCTCTTTTTCTTTCTTTCTCTCTTTCTCTCTCTCTCTCTCTCAAGTGATTGGCTGTTGTTTGATATCCCCGGTGTGGCTGCGCTTGATGTGCATGTTGACAAGGTGCCTACCTCGTCTATACTACTACCTCGTCCATACTGGCTCCAGGAGACAGTTGGTCGTTGCTGGAGAGGACGGGGTGTACGGTCCTTGTGGCCGTGTTAGGATCAAAGAGTGGTTCCATGCAGTCAGTGTGGAGCGGACTACGGTCCAGCCACCGCCTTGCGTGTGCTTGATTTCCCCAAATACAGTGTGCTTGTGTTTGCCTGTGAAGGAGTGTGGGCCGGCTCCGTTGGTGAAACGTGGTTCCCATCCGCAAGCCTCCCGGTCTTATTCCTTCGGGTTTACACTGGATATGGGGTGCGTGAACGGAGCTGTGGTGGTGCAGCGCAAGCCATCCATGGTCCCTCTGTAGGCGCAGGCGTCCTGTGGCTTGCCACAGTGACAGGCGAATCCGAAACCGGATGCCGCCAACCATATGATAGTGGGCATTATAATTGAAATTGTGAATGGTGACTGAATTCGTGAGTTTGTTTGCTGTGTTTTCCATCGTATGAAGTGATCAGTGGAACTCTGCGAATTAGATGAGGTTTGTGAAGAGGGGATCCTCCAGAAGGAGAAGTGGAAATGACGTTATTTAGTGACGAGTCACATCCGCCACGTCACAGTGTTGTTAAAAGAACCTTTGTGGCTTTTTAGAGGGAGAACGCTCGCCAGCAGAAAACCCACCACGTCCTGGAACACTGCATCGGTGTTACAAAACACAGGTCAATATACATAACGGCATAATTCCGGAAGCTACTACATGAATTACGAGCCTGCGCACGTTGTATAAGATTTAACTAAACAGGAGTGCAGAAGACGAGGAGAAAGAGAAATACTGGTGCTAATAGTGTGAGTAACGGAGGACAGCATTGCCTCACGGTATAGGTATTCGATTCATCATTGGATAACTTTACTGCCAACGAGTAGATCGGTAAACTATCGGAGTTAAGTGTTTAATGCATGTCACGAAGTCAGAAGATGGAGAGCACAAGGAAGTGCTCAGTGCAGGCTGGGGATATAATTCGATGCAAGCAGCCCACGTCTCGCCGTGGTAGCTAGACAGGAGTACAGAATGCACGACGAAAGAAGGATATTGGGGCTAATATAGAAATGGTAACAGAGGGGAGCGATGCCTGATTTAGTAAATCTTGCCCTTATTAGTGGATACCTACAGGTTCTTAGAGTAACTCAGAAAACCAACAAAGTTTTGTGTTTCACACATGCTTCGAGGTCAGAAGCCATAAGGGAATTTGAAGCGCAAATGTTTGGGCTCAGGGCATTTAAGAATCATGTATCCAGTCGTTGTAGTTTAACTACGATGGGATTGGTGTTAGAAAAGGAATTAAAAGAGGCAAACAATGCTTTAGTAAATAAGTCTTTCAGTCAGTAGTGGATACCTAGATTGTCACAGAGTAAGTCATCAAACCAGAGAAAGTACTTGTTGCATACTGTCAAAGGGTAAGAATATGGATGTAAAATGAATATCTCATTGCGGGCGCTGAATGTGGGCAGAGATGCGGGGTGCATGGGTTCAGGCACTGTAGCTAAACAACGTGAGGGTGTATATGCAGAGATGTGCAAAGCCTAAATAAAGTCATCGTAGCTATACAGGATTACAGAGGGGAAAGTCACTGCGGAAACATGCGAAGATGTAAGGCGAAAAGAAAGCTAGAACTACCTCCAATGTTAGGTCTTCCAGTCTTTATTAGTGACCTTCAGCGTCACAGATTAGGTCAGCAAAGCAGCAAAGGTATTTGATGCATACATATCAAGAATTTAAAAGCTAAAGAGATCTTAGTGACTCCTAGCAGGCTCGTGTTACATACAGAGATGTTTTTGGTAATAAGACATTCTTTCGGATGCTTGACAAGCGGCGTCTTTGTGATACCTTTCACAGCTTTCCTTCGGCATTATTTGGAATGCTGCGTCCAGACTTGCTCGCTTTGCCACTTCCTAAACAAAATAGAGGTAGAATGGGTTTCGCTACGGGTACTAAGTTAGTTTAAAGCTAACGGGGACAGACATACTCCAAGCATCTACTTAGTTTAGGGACGCATTTAATGCACTACTGAACGGTCAGAGGATACGTAACCCTAAACTACGGTTTCTTTATTAGGAAGGCTGGTCCAAAATTGTATCAACTACTCAATCCCACTAAATGGTCTGCTCTTCGTTTTCATTCCATGAACCTGGACAAACCGTGATCCGAACAGATTAGGACGCAAATTCGGTTGTCACGCCAAATCATTGGGCGAAGGAATATGTATCCGAAAATTGTTATCAGGCAATCTATAGTTAATGCGTTTAAGTGCTAACTTGTAACTGTTTAATGCCAACATAAGCACAGGCCGCAGACTAAGAAAGTGACATGGTTTCAAGAGTTTTGTCGCATGACACGGGTTGCTACCCGAACGGCGGTAACATGGCTGTCACACTGGAAGCTGATGTAATCAGTCAACATGAAGCAGGTTGCTACGTGACAGTACGCTGTAGCGCGTGTTCGAAACGATATCAAATTGCTCCGTTGCAAATAACATACTTATAGGGATTGTCAATATTGTACTATTTGAACAATGAACAATGAATTTATACGGGTTAAGAAGCTTTGCTTTATACGTTCTGTTGGATAGCTGGTTTAGATATCGACATAACAATAATGATAGTAAAATGGTTAGTGCTTTAAATATATAAATGAGGACTTATCGTTTGCTCCACCGTAGTCCTGCAATCGGCTTAGATTCACAGCACCCACGGTTAACATCAAATAACTCCATGGTAAACTCCAAGTATAGGATGAAGACGTAGCGTTAAGTAACAAAGTGTAAGTAGATGAGTGCGTCATCCAACAGTCTTTTAACTACTGCTAGTGTCGGTGTAGGGACGATCGACTTTGAGAGAGCCTTCTGTGGGTGACAGACACGAATGAAAAAGAAATTCCTGCGGCACTCCAAACGGCTAAACTGTTCTGCGAGTTTCAAAGAGTGGCCCGTCAGGGTTGTATTGGTGCTGAGTCGGAGTAAAGGGCGGCACACATGATATGGGTCTCGCAGAATCAAGTATGCCAAAAGCAATCTGCCTCGTAGACTGCGATAGCTTCCGCTGTACTGTTGCATCCTCTACAGGTATGAAAGATTGTGCACTCCAATTACGTGCATAGATGTCAGAGCTAGGGCTGCTCCAGTGCGTTCAGGTCGTGTTTCAGCCATAGATACCAGGCTTGAATTGCATATTCGACATGGGGACGAACATACCCACTTAGCATTTTTCGAAACACAGAGCTCTCTATTTGTCCGTACGCCCATCGCAACAGTCCAACGTCTTGGTTTCCAGCCTTCGAGGCCTTTTCGGATTGCCTTGAGCAACCCAAGTCGTCTTGAATCAGCACACCCAAATCATCTTCGACAGTTGATTGTTGCAATACATTCGTTCCGAGACAGTATGAGTGGTTGATCTAGTGTCGTACAGAGAGCACCTTGCATTTGCTGACGTTAAAATGCAGTCTATTTTGGGTTGACCATTGATGTACCATGTCTATGTCACTCTGAAGCAGATGTTGGTCGGCGTTCGCCTGGATCCTGCGCCAGATCTTGATATCGTCGGCAAACATTAGGAAGTTTGAAGCGATTCCCTGTGCAAGGTCATTAATAAACACCAAAAGTCAAACATGGACCTAGAACTGAGCCTTGCGGCACACCACACTCGACTTGTATGGGTCCGATAAAGAGCTCCGAACTCTGACCACTAATTGCCGTTGAAGTAGAAAGTTGGCAATCCAGCTTAAAAGAGGGTCGCCGATCCCGTAATGCTGGAGCTTGGAGAGTAGTATCCGATGGTCTAGACGATCGAAAGCCTTGGAAAAATCCAGGTAGATCACATCAACGCCTTCTCCAGCGTCAGCTGCCTCGGTCCAACTACTGCGTGCAATTAGTAAATTCGTTGTACATGACCGCTGTCGACGGAAACCGTGCTGCTTAGGCGTGATGATGTTGCAGTTTTCCAGATAGCACACCAGTGCATCGGCAACTATGGATTCCATGACCTTGGAGAGTATAGGAAGAAGGGATACTGGGCGGTAGTTGGAGGGATCAGTTCTGCTTCCACCTTTGTGAATCGGGGTTATTATTCCAAGCTTCCACATAGCGGGAACTTGATTCTGGTCTAAGCAGCGCTGGAAAAACTGAGCTAAAGTTCCTGCCAGTTGGCTTGCTGCTGCTTCCAATGTCTCTGGACGAATGGTGTCGACACCCGGCGAGCTGTGTTTGCGTAGAGACGTCAGCTTTTGCAATACAGCCTCCGCGGTAAAAGTGATGTGGGTTAGTCCTGGTGAGGAGACGACAAAGGTTGGAAGATCGCTTGGTGGCAAGACCCTCTGAAACGTGGGAGCATATTGCATCCGCAGCGCGTTTGCTGCTTCCACAGCCGTTCTTGTTGGGCCATCAGCCATCCTGAGTGGAGGAAATCCTTGCCTCACCTTTCCTAGGCTATTGACGTGCTTGTACAGCAGTTTGTGGTTAGCACTGACAGATTTTGCGATGTTCTGCTGATATGCGGTTTTGTCTTCTCTTAGCAGTTGAGTGCAGTGGTCACGTTGGGCTTCGTAGTTGTTCTACGTTTCTGGTGCTGAAGCTTGTCTGTACACTCCCAATGTTGTGTTGGGTAATGTCATACATTTTCGAGTTCTGCACCTAACGAAAGAAACTGATTTACACTTACTGAAAAGTTGTATCTCTGCATCCTCCGTAATCAGCCGATTGAGTTTTTTGATGTGCTCAAGCCAGGCGACTTCCGGGGGTCTATATATATATATATATATTGATATATTATATATATATATAGTATATAGTATATCTATCTTTATAGATAGATATTCTATATACTATATATATATATAATATATCTATATATATATATATATATAGACCCCCGGAAGTCGCACCTGACGCCTTGAGCACATCAAAAAACTCAATCGGCTGTTTACGGAGGATGCAGAGATACAACTTTTCAATAAGTGTAAATCAGTTTCTTTTGTTAGGAGTAGAACTCGAAAATGGATGACAGTACCCAACACAGCATTGGAAGTGTACAGAAAAGCTCCTGCCCCAAAAAACTTGTAACAACTACGAAGCCCAACGTGATCACTGCACTCAACTGCTAACAGAAGACAAAACCGCATATCCGCAGAACATCGCAAGATTCGTCAGTGCTAACCACAAACTGCCGTACAGGCACGTCAATATCCTAGGAAAAGTGAGGCAAGGCCTTCCTCTACTCAAGATGTCTGATAGCCAAACAAGAACGGCAGTGGAAGCAGCAAACGGGCTGTGGATGCAATATGCTCTCACGTCTCAGAGGGTGTTGCCACCAAGCGATCTTCCAACATTTGTCCTTTCCTCACCAGGACTAAACCACATCCCTTTTACCACGGAAGCTGAATTGCAACAGCTGAAGTCTCTACGCAAACACAGCTCGTCGGGTGTTGACACCATTCGTCCAGAAACATTGAAAGCAGCAGCATGAAAACTGGCAGGAACTTTAGCTCAGGTATCCAGCGTTTCTTTGACCAGAATCAAGTTCCTGCTATGTGGAAGCGTAGAATAATAAACCCGATTCACAAAGGTGGATGCAGAACTGATCCCTCCAACTACCGCCTAGTACCTCATCTTCCTATACTCTCCACGGTCATTGAACGCATTCTTGCCGATCCAATGGTATGCTATATGGAAACTGGGACATCATCATGCCTAAGCAACGCGGTTTCCGCAGACAGCCGTCATGTACAACTAATTTACTAATCGCACGCAGAAGTTGGACCGAGGCAGCTGACGCTGGAGAAGGCGATGAAGTGATCTACATAAATTTTTCCAAGGCTATTGATCGTCTAGACCATCGGATACTACTCTCCAATCTCCAGCATTACGGGATCGGCTACCTTCTTTTAAGCTGGATTGCCAACATTCTACTTTAACGGCAATTGGTGATCAGAGTTCGGAGTTCTTTATCGGACCCCATACAAGTCGAGTGTGGTGTGCCGCAAGGCTCAGTTCTAGGTCCACGTTTGTTTTTGGTGTTTATTAATGAACTTGCACAGGGAATCGCTTCAAACTTCCTAATGTTTGCCGACGGTATCAAGATCTGGCGCAGGCTCCAGGCGAACGCCGACTAACATGTGCTTCAGAGTGATTTAGATACGGTGTATCAATGGTCAACCCAAAACCTACTGCATTTCAACGTCAGTGAATGCAAGGTGCTTTCCATCCGACATCAAAGCAGCTACTCATACCGGCTCGGAACGGATATACTACGACAATCAACTCTCGAACGTGACTTTGGTGTCCTGGTTCAAGATGACTTGGGTTGCTGCAGGCAATCCGTAAAGTCTGTGGAGACTGGGAATCAACACGTCGGGCTGTTGAGGCGGGCGTTTGGACAAATAAACAGCTCCATATTTCGACAAATGCTCAGTGTGTATGTTCGCCCCAATATCGAATATGCAATTCAAGCCTGGCATCCATGGCTGAAACACGACCTTAATGCACTGGAGCAGCCACAACGATGGACATCTAAGAAGGTAATTAGAATGGTCAATCTTTCATCCTAGAAGAGCCTGAAACGACTTGGGGTATTCAGTGGAAGCTATCGCAGAATACGAGGCGATCTGATTATGCTTACTTGATTCTGCGAGACCCATATCATGTGCCGCCCTTTACTGCGACTCAGCACCAATACAACCTTGTGGGGTCACTCACTGCAACTCGCTGTACAGCATGGTCGCCTGGATTGCCGCAGATATTTCTTTACGATTCGTGTCTGTCACCCGCGGAAGGCTTTCCCAGGGTCGGTCGTCTTTGCACCGACACTAACAGTATTCAAAAGACATTTGGATGACGTACTCATCCACATACATTTTGTCACTTAGCACTACTTATCCATCCTACACCTGGAGTTTACCATGGAATTACTTGATGTTAACTGCGGATGCTGTGAATCTAAGCGGATCGCAGGACTACGGCGAAGCATGCGATAAGTCTTCATTTATATATTTAAAGCACTAACCGTTTTACTATCATTATTATCATTATTGTTATGTCGATATCCACAAAAACTCTCCAACGGGACGTATAAAACAACGCTTCTTAAGCCGTAGAAAGTCACTCTTTATTGTTCAAGTAGTACAATATTTACAATCCCTACAAATAGGTTATTTGAAATGGACCAATTTGAAATCGTTTCGAACACGCGCTAAGGCATACTGTCACGTAGCAACCTGCTCCATGCTGACTGACTGATTACACCAGCTTCCCGTGTGACAGCCATGTTACCGCCGGTCGGGTAGCCACCCACGTCATGCGACAAAAGTCTCGAAACCATGTCACATTTTTAGTCTGCGGCCTGTGCTTATGTTGCCATTCAACAATTACAAATTGACACTTAAACGCATTAACTCTAGATTGCCTGATAACAATTTTCGAATAACTATTCCCTCGCCCAGTGATTTGGCGTGATAGCCGAATTTTTGTGTCCTAATCTGTTCGGATCACGGTTTGTTCAGCTTCATGGAATGAAAACGAAGAGCAGACCATTTAGTGGGATTGAGTAGTTGATACAATTTTGGACCAGCCTTCCTAATAAAGAAACCGTAGTTTAGGGTTACGTATCCTCTGACCGTTCAGTAGTGCATTAAATGCGTCCCTAAACTAAGTAGATGCTTGGAGTATGTCTGTCCCCGTTAGCTTTAAACTAACTTAGTACCCGTAGCGAAACCCATTCTACCTCTATTTTGTTTAGAAAGTGGCAAAGCGAGCAAGTCTGGACGCAGCATTCCAAATAATGCCGAAGGAAAGCTGTGAAAGGTATCACAAAGACGCCGCTTGTCAAGCATCCGAAAGAATGTCTTATTACCAAAAACATCTCTGTATGTAACACGAGCCTGCTAGGAGCCACTCATATCTCTTCAGCTTTTAAATTCTTGATATGTATGCATCAAATACCTTTGCTGCTTTGCTGACCTAATTTGTGACGCTGAAGGTCACTAATAAAGACTGGAAGATCTAACATTGGAGGTAGTTCTAGCTTTCTTTTCGCCTTACATCTTCGCATGTTTCCGCAGTGACTTTCCCCTCTGTAATCCTGTATAGCTACGATGACTTTGTGTAGGCTTTGCACATCTCTGCATATACACCCTCACGTTGTTTAGCTACAGTGCCTGAACCCATGCACCCCGCATCTCTGCCCACATACAGCGCCCGCAATGAGATATTCATTTTGCATCCATATTCTTACCCTTTGACAGTATGCAACAAGTACTTTCTCTGGTTTGATGACTTACTCTGTGACAATCTAGGTATCCACTACTGACTGAAAGACTTATTTACTAAAGCATTGTTTGCCTCTTTTAATTCCTTTGCTAACACCAATCCCATCGTTGTTAAACTACAACGACTGGATACATGATTCTTAAGTTCCCTGAGCCCAAACTTTTGCGCTTCAAATTCCCTTATGGCTTCTGACCTCGAAGCATGTGTGAAACACAAAACTTTGTTGGTTTTTTGAGTTACTCTAAGAACCTGTAGGTATCCACTAATAAGGGCAAGATTTACTAAATCAGGCATCGCTCCCCTCTGTTACCACTTCTATATTAGCCCCAATATCTTTCCTACGTCTTGCATTCTGTGCTCCTGTCTAGCTACCAAGGCTGCTTGCGTCGAATTATATCCCCAGCCTGCACTGAGCACTTCCTTATGCTCTCCGTCTTCTGACTTCGTGACTTGTATCAAACACTTAACTCCGATGGTTTGCCGACCTACTAGTTGACAGTGAAGGTATCCACTGATGAATATAATACCTATACCGTGAGGCATGGCTGGCCTCCGTTACTCATACTACTAGCACCAGTATTTCTCTTTCTTCTTGTCTTCTGCATTTTTATACAAAGTGCGCAGGCTCGTAATTCATGTAGTAGTTTCCGGAATTATGCAAGAATTTACACTGAAATGGGCTACATGAATCCTAAAGCGCTATGGTTTATGTATATTGACTTGTATTTTGTAACACCGATGCAATCTTCCAGGACGTGGTGGGTTTCCTGCTGGCGAGCGTTCTCCCTCTAAAAAGCCACAAAGGTCTGTTTAACAACACTGTGACGTGGCGGATGTGACTCGCCACTAAATGAAGGCACTTCCACTTCCCCCTCTGGAAGATCCCCATTTCACAAACGTCATTCAATTCGCAGAGTTACATTGGTCTCTTCATACTATGGCAAACAGCAAACAAACTCACGAATTCAGTTACAATTCACAATTTCAATTATAATGCCCACTATCATATGGTTGGCGGCATCCGGTTTCGGATTCGCCTGTCACTGTGGCAAGCCACAGGACGCCTGCGCCTACAGAGGGACCATGGATGGCTTGCGCTGCACCACCCACAGCTCCGTTCACGCACCCCATATCCAGTGTAAACCCGAAGGAATAAGACCGGGAGGCTTGCGGATGGGAACCACGTTTCACCAACGGAGCCGGCCCACACTCCTTCACAGGCAAACACAAGCACACTGTATTTGGGGAAATCAAGCACACGCAAGGCGGTGGCTGGACCGTAGTCCGCTCCACACTGACTGCATGGAACCACTCTTTGATCCTAACACGGCCACAAGGACCGTACACCCCGTCCTCTCCAGCAACGACCAACTGTCTCCTGGAGCCAGTATGGACGAGGTAGTAGTATAGACGAGGTAGGCACCTTGTCAACATGCACATCAAGCGCAGCCACACCGGGGATATCAAACAACAGCCAATCACTTGAGAGAGAGAGAGAGAGAAAGAGAGAAAGAAAGAAAAAGAGAAAAACTCGATTAATGCATAAGGAAACGGTGATATAAACCTTAATTAAATGGCATATGTAATAAGTGGTTTACAAACAAATCCTAGCTAAGTGCACGAGGTCAGGAAGTTCACGGAATGCCACGAACACAAAAATGTTATGGAAATCGAATACAATTGGCTTAGGCGATGTGTGCAAGTTAATGAAATAGAGTAGAGGGAGATATTTATATGAGAAAGAGAAACATTAAGGTAACAACTGTAAACCCACCACCGGAAATAAAGAGACTTAGCATGCAAGCACGCGGTTAGTAAATCGAATTCAGCGTGACTACAAACGCTGCGCCGGCTCGCCGTAATTCTCTGCATGACCCGTCATCATATGATGATGATTAGGCGGCGTCCGTATCCGGATTTGCCTGTCACTGTGATGTCCATGGGGACAGTCACAGGACGCCTGCGCCTACAGAGGGACCATGGGTGGCTTGCGCTGCACCACCCATATCCGGTGTAAACCCGAAGGAATAAGACCGGGAGGCATGCGAATGGGAGCCACGTTTCATCAACGGAGCCGGCCCACACTCCTTCAACAAGCAGAACGGAAGCATTCCAGCCTAATTGGGAATTCATACACACCAGACGTACACGAGGCGGTGGCTGGACCGTAGCCCGTTCCACACAGGTTCCATGGAACCACTCTTTGAGCCTAGCACCGTCACGAGGACGGTGCACTCCGTCCCCTCCAGCGACGACCAACTGTCTCCTGGAGCCAGTATGGACGAGGTAGTAGGTAATAGACAGGTAGGCACCTTATCAACATTCACATCAGGCGCATCCACACAGGGGAGCTCAAGCAACATCTACTTCTGAAATGCAAGATTATTCATCACGCAGGCAAACGTACCACATACGTTGCCTTATTGGCCTGGATTAGTAAATTGAATGGGAACATACTCATGGTGCTTCTATTCCGCGTACAATTGTGCCTTCTCCGGCACCTGAGAAACCGCCCTTTTGAGTAGTTCACGGAATTCGCATCGATCAAATTTGCCTTGGATTCGCAACACCTTCCTCATGTATATATACATACACACAAAATATCCACAACATTACCGGTTAACATGCCATATTGTATACAATTACCGACCATACCTGTTTGTATTGGCATGATCATGCCTTCGCAAACGTATCCCGCACTGCTGGGAATAAAACATTTATTTATTTGTTTATTTATAGGTACAATCTCTTGGAGGTAAATATGTTTTGGTTTCTAGTTCTATAGTGTTTTGCATTGCTCAGCATCCTCGAAAACATATACCTTGGAGTCTAGACAGTGGAATAATTACACTGATTCTAAATCTCTCGTGTAAACGTACTATTCCATAACGGCTTTTGAGTTATTGGCGAGACTACGTCAAATTTTTTCGGTATATATTACGTGTAAAGCGAGAAGCAGGATCGGTACGCTTTAGAACCAATAAGCGAATATAAGGCCAACCTCCGATGAGTGGAGAACACCAAAAAGTAACGCTAGGAAAAATTTATTAAGTGGGGAGAAACGCCATCTAGTGCTAAAAATAAGGCACCGGAAGATAGCTAGCTAGGGGAAAGGTGTGGTCGCGTGCGCGGAGAGCAAAATGGCCACGTAGCCGATGAGCGTCGCGCCGTTCGAAGGCGGATGCGATGTTGACTCAAACAAACGCGAGCAACGTTCAAACAGGCGAGCGACTAATTTGCTATGTACATCGAGAAAATATAATTTTGCGATTTTGTAATGTTTTACGCAGCATGCGGCAGCCAAACAGGGGAATCTCCAGGTCACACGTGCACATAGAAAGTCTGATTTTCAGCCAACTGCTTACTACCCAAAAAGTACTGATGCTCCCGAGTCATGTTGTATCCAATGGTTAAAACGCAACAACACCTTTTGTTTCCTTTCTTTTTTCCTTGTATTTGTTAGCGGAACGAATGCACGATTTTTAGCATGGTACAATAACAACCGTCACCGCAGGTACCTCGGTACGTGTAAACGAAAGCGAATTTTCCGGTATTTTGGCCTTAGTCGTGCCAAACCAACTAAGCTTCCTGGAACTAGACTATTTATGTTATCTACCTTGTTGTCGTTAGGCTATGATGTAGACTTTCTTCGATAATCTGTTTGCTCTGACGTTTGATGCTCTTGGTCACTTATTCATAGGAAATTTCATACAAAATTTCCTCCTCGTAAATTTGTTAGTTTAATACATTAGGCTTTCCTTTGTAGAAATATGTTATCCAGTTAGTTACTTTCACTGGAGATGCTTTTTAACCTTTTTCCATTCTATTGCCATGTTTCCCTTTCACTTCCATGTGTGTGCCATACATCGGGACCTATGAATAAACAGAAAAATACCGTTACGAATGGAATAAATCAAATAAGGAGGTCGGCTCAGGGGTTTTGACTCGCCCTTTCATGAGGAACGTGTAGCTACGCTTCTGTAACAGAGATTCCAACGAATCACATGCAGCCGCCTGGAAATCAACTATTTGAGTTCACATGAATGCAGACATGAACTGGACGCAACCGATGCGGCAACCTTTTAACTAAAAGACCAAGCGTGCTGGGTGGCGAAAATTAACAAAATCCTTCGTGTTAAATCTTGTTGCTGTAAAACAATTCTTCCTGCATGACTAGTACAAGCTTCGGAATCAAGGGTTAATTATTCCTAAGAATTTTGTTATTCATGCTTTTGCATGGGAGTTTTATACTAACCGATCTGATCCTTTGTGGCAACGGCTTTTAGCAAACGCCCAGAAGTATATTCTTATCTAGTTATATACTTATTTAAAAAATACGAAAACCCCTGCAGGAGGCATTCTTCCATTTGTCGCTTCAGTGTAAAGTCAAAGATTGCACGACGCTTAGAAGCACCTGGCTAGATACACTGGGGAGTTTGTCTCTATCAGTCAATTATTTAAAAGGACAAACACCCCCCACTAATTCGAAGAAGAAAGCATTCCCTTATATTTAATAGCACTATCCATAAATTGAACCAATACCGTAGCCTATCTAACGCTCGCTGAATAGTTTTGGAACCCCCAGAAAATTCAACAATCTTCCAAAGGTACAGATCATCGGAAAATATCAGCGATGGTATCTCAAGCTTCGAAGGTAGGCCATTCAAATAGAGAACAGCAGCCGTAGAAGGAGCGAGCATTGCGTTAAGTCACTGCGGACAGTTTGCCTAAAAATAGGCTGCAGCCCACCCGCACACTCGGTTCTCTATCATCCAAAAATGCAGCCACCGAGTGAAGTACGCGATCGGATACACCATAAGAACACAGCTTCTGCGTATGGCTCAAATGTAATGCCGTATGAAATGCATTTGGAAATGTAACGAAAAGCACGTCTAGGGCTTGCCTTTATTCACTGCATCCGCCCAACGTTTGCTAGTTACAATAGATGCCCCAGCCAAGAAAATCCTTTCCGGGATCCGTGTTATGGGCTAGAAAGTAGATTGAATCTGTAATTATAATCTCGCAATGAAACTCTCCCCATTTTCTAGAGAGGTTTGATCACTACACTGGTCAGGTTAACTGGCCTGCAGTTTTCAGACGGAGTTCTGTCACTGTTCTTGAACATGGAACCGATGACAACTTTCTTTCCTTCGGAAGGTACCGCATCGCAGCAGTGCAATTTCTGAAGCACGATAGTGCGCAGTACACTTAGTTCCGCAGTCAACTCATCTAACAGTTTCTGGAGAATTAAAGCAGGCCCAGATGCCTTAGAAGGCTTCAGCGCTTGTAGCAGCCTACGGACATCTGTCTCCGCTACAATATATTCAGCTGGGCCCGAACCCTCTAGCATCCTTGTACTCACCAAAACGCCTGTGAACTAGTTCTATCTTACAAACGCTCCTGCAGATTGCTCACCAATTACCCAAAATTTCTCACAGTCCGTGTGACTATCAGTACCGTGGGCACGCATCAACACTGGAATTGACGAGTCCGAACCTCTTGACCTTTGCAAGCAACTAGGTTGAATCCTCTGGAACTGCAACTGCTGGACCTTTCTCGAACTTAAGCTCCTCATTCCTTAAGACTTGTTTACACCTATTCTTAGCCTTACAGTACCTGTCATCGGTAACGGTAGATGGAATATCCCTTTAAGTCTGCCAAATTTAGTCCTCTTTGTAAGCAGATGCATGCCAGTAGAACCTATCCAGGGGATGTGCGCGTGTCTCTTTTCTCCTTGTGTCAGGAATGATGGTAGCCACGATTTCTGTGAGGTATTTTTTTGTGCTTATCCCAGGCTACTTGGACAATATCATCACCTACATCTCACAACGAAACCCCGTAGAATTGTCGCTTACTGACTGATAGTCTGCTTGCCATGTGTTTGGGTGACTCAACAGTACTCTGATAACGTTTAGACAGAGTGCAACTGAGGCGCAAACACACACAATCACAAGCTCGCAGTGAATGCCCGCACGTAATGTCATCAACAAAATCGAATAAGTTGATAAATACAAGATCTAATATAGCCGGTACTTAAGCGTTTATATACCTAGTGGGGAGTTCCATGAACTGATGCAACGGTACTTGAAACCTAAGCTCACGAAGCTTTGTGCCGAATGTACCTGACGTAGAGTTGCAAGAAAGATTTTCACGGCAAAACCCTGAGAGGTTGAATTTGCCCAGCACCAAACACATGTTTCCGGTGTGGAGGCCAATAAACCAAAGAATCTTTGGATAGAATCCCAGGAATTTTATGCAAAATAATAACTGTAACCTGAGACGATGAGGTAATAAGCACAGCGGACTAAAATAAATACGTCTTCAGATGTCCGGTTTACAGTTATGATAACGTGCAACGCCTCCTCATGGTCAGCCAGCGGAGCGTATGCATCCATATATTGCGTGGTCAGAGAGACGCAGTTCTTCATCCGTGGTGTCATGAGACAGCTACGTTTCAGACAATGCAAGTATATCAGGATGAAACCCATCTACAACCAAAGCTATTTCGTGCACATTAGTACTTAGGCTACGCATATCGCTGAGCACAATCTGGAGATATTCGTAATGTTTAGCCATAGGTCGCTCTCTACCAGAATGAGCACTGGTAGGGTGGGAAAAGTACGCCGGCTAACCATCCGAAAACCCACCAGCCGGATACCTTGATCATCTGCCGCTCGCTTGTTTTGAATGTCTTAGATGGCCTCGTTTAACTTCGGTCTGTCTGACAGCAGAAGGTCAGGCTGATTACGAATCTTAGTATCTTTCAGTTTAAAAACACACCGCCGTGAGCATTGCGCCCTCCGGATAGAGTGATCTACACCAAGTATCCGCGGTCGAGGGTTTGTTGCGCTAAAAGAGCTGTTCCCAAGGTTAATCAGCTTGCTGACAGTAACGCCTAAGAAACCAGGCGCTACGCACATTGTAAACCAATTGAGGTCGTCCAACGTGCGTTTATCACGGAGGACTGCGGTAAATGCAACCACTTCAAGGAATATAACGCTAGTATCAGGATAAGAATCACCAGGAAGTGGTGTATTCATTCCACAGGCCTTTGAGTCAACACGGTACTGATGGCTACACTACTTGTGGTGGGCTGTCCTTATCCCTTCAGATGAGTTAGGAACGGCAGCGCTTGATTTTCGCTCTACTGTTGGCTTCCGTTTTTCGGGTCCCAGAGCCAACCCAAGTCCTAAGATCAGACATATACTGCTTTTTTCTTCATAACGGGAACTGCGGGATTTGAGGCTTCACCGCATCCAGTATAGACGAACAAACAGTAAGAACGCGCTTCAGCCATATCAGCTGAGATGGTTCGCACCATCGACTGACATGTAAATCGTGTAGGAATTTTCTCCTTTGTACAACCAGTAGACGGCTTGCCGGGTGATGACACTTGGCTTGTTTCCGTTGCCAATCCAACTATGTGCTGTCGTTTAGCAAGGCACCTATGGGAGTGCCCGGCTCTGTTTTGTCTTACACTAACAGGCCTATGAACCAGCAATGCGGCATCGTTCATCGTAAGATCAGATACGCCTACGAAGAAGCTTAGGTTGTGTGGTCCGCAACCGTCGAGACGGGTGACACAATGGCGGTGCCACAAGTTGACCTCCATTACAAATGACCAAATCTGCTTTGTTGGAGACATAAAGCGTCGTTCTGCCCATATCAACCTCGCGGTGAAGAATTTAGGGCATCGAATATGAACGCTTTACATTTTGTAGATAAGCATCAAGGAATTCGAACCTTTTACAGAAGTCTGGTTTTCTGGTAACTGCAACGTCCGGGGTTCGGACGCATGCAAATCTGAACAACGAAATGAGAAGACGAATATTGGCAGATGCTAGCATTTCGTATTATCTCGTCAGTAGCAATACAATAACAGTGAAATCCTTTTATACGTCTAATAGGACACAGTCAAGCCAATCAAATTCATGATTTTGGTTATTGTTGTTGGGAATAGGACCACGGCAACCGCAGGTTGGCAACTAATTGCTTTTGAGCACATATAGCTGGTCTAATTCGGCTTATCTTGACGGCCTCGGCAAATCACGAAAGACGTGAATTAGTGAGACGCAACAAGATGCGTTACGCCGATAAGGGATTGATCCGGTGACTAGTCGCCAAAATGTGCCTGCCTATGGAGGACGCTGGCGGCTTACGCGAGCACGTATCGTCGGAGGTGGATTGAGTAACTTCGCGCTGAATCTGTTTCTGTACACATTGCCTAGTTCACATTTATAGGTATTTGGCAACATTATGCGTGCCACTGCCCTGCCATAAACCGTTATGCGCTGGTCATTTTCTTCGAAATAAAAAAGCAGAAAGCTTGTGCGTTTCATTAACAAAATTCGGTTGATGAGCCTTGCTTCCTTTTTCGATCGCACTCGTTCACGATTGAAAAACGTGAAAATTTCCAACTTTGCAGCGTTATTTAGCTTTGAGTGGGAACTAATTTTAAAGTGATTTTAAAGTAGATAGTGCTCATATCACCATGTAATGTTTTAGATGCTGCCAGCGTTTACAGGACACGATTTAGAATATGTGGATTTGCTCCCAGTAGAACGACTTCTTGACTTAGAGTATGCTGATGTTATTGCCTTAATCTGTAACAGCTCCCAGACGTGCCAAGCGGCACTGGACAGATTAGCACTAGCTGTGCGTCACTTCGGGCTTTGCTTCGCACCCTCGAAGTGCAAAGCGTTCCTCCAAGATTGGTCTGGACCGCCTCCTACGCTAACCCTTGGTGGGGATCAGCTAGAAGTCGTTCAAAAATTCAACTACCTGGGAAGTTGTATCAGCGCCCGTGGGATTGAAGATGAGATCACGAACCGTATAGCAAAAGCTCGGGGGGCTTTTGCTAACCTTCGCCACTTATGGCGGCGGCGCGACATCACTCTTGCTCTGAAGGGTAGAGTGTAGGATGCAGCGGTACGTTCGACCCTACTGTACGGTTGTGAAACCTGGCCGCTTAAAGCAACGGACCTGAAGAGGCTAGTTACGTTCGACTACAGCTGCCTTCGCAATTTAGCTCATATCTGGTGGGAACACCGCGTGAGTAACGAGCGTGTTCGACGCCTTGTTTACGGCACAGGAAAAGAAAATGAACCGCTCATCACCGTTATTTCCCGCACCAGACTCCGATGGCTCGGCCACGTGTTACTCATGCCAGCCCACCGACTTCCGCGACGTGCGTTGTTTGCGCGCCGGGGTGTGGATGGAAGTGGAGAGGGGGTGGCCAAGCGATGACTTGATCCAGAGGAATGAACGCCCTCACTTTTGAGCTGACCTCGGTTGGAGCGTCTCGGCTCCCTGGTTGGGGTCCAAAAGACGATGAACACGTTTGGCTGGACACACTTGCTGACATGGGTAGGAGCCGACCTCAGTGGCGTTCGTGCTGTGAGTTTCTTTGTCCCACCCCATCCCTCTTAGGCCTCCCCCTCCAACCACGATCTCACTATTTAGCCTTATATAATTATGCATAGCAATTTTTTCGATGCACAGTAGCCGGTTGGTAGCTTACCAGAACGATGCCTATCCGTTACCGGTAGCTCAGCCGGGGGGCACCAGTTGCTTTTTTCTCCTTTTTCGGTGTATTGCGGCACAGTAGCTGAGGTGTTCCCCACCTCTAGCTAACGTGTATGATGATGATGATGAGCGGAAACAGAGGAACAGGCCAGTAGTATCAAGTGCTTGTTGTAACTTCACTCAGAGCTTGTGGTGCAATTTTTTTTGGAAACGTATGAGATTTATAGACATGTTTGGTGTTGCATTTTGTCTATATACTTAGAAACGTGGGATGAGTATGTGTTGCATGGCTTACACATCCGGATGCCG
Source organism: Dicrocoelium dendriticum (assembly GCA_944474145.2). Taxonomy (NCBI): domain Eukaryota; kingdom Metazoa; phylum Platyhelminthes; class Trematoda; order Plagiorchiida; family Dicrocoeliidae; genus Dicrocoelium; species Dicrocoelium dendriticum. The sequence continues at coordinate 37,629 of CALYDF020001537.1, forward strand.
AAAACGAGACATTCCTACTGACCAAACTATGTTAATATATTAGTCTACCTATTCCTATGACGTGCTTCCAGTAGGAAGCGGAAATCGTGGTTGGTGTCATTATAAACACCTTCCTAGGACACAACATGCGAACGGCTTACATACTGATGTATTATATCCAATGGATATGATGCAGATGAAAGTGCCCTAAACATTAGTAGCGCCATTCGTTGCAAACTTCCCACATCAGCAAGGTCGTGCTTCTATTACGAATGAATGGACTGGATACCGAATTTCAAGGGAGTTTGCACGAGGGAATTTGGCACCCATGGAAAATTTGATTGGCCGTATTGACCAAGGCCTGTGCGTGAACGGCGGTCAGTTTTCTTATTTTGACAACGTCAATAATCTAAATCCAATAATTGCTGTTGGTACGTTGACAATTTTAAACAACTAAGGTTGACTTACGTAAAAGTTCGCACAAAAAGCGAGCCAAAATATCAAGACATAACATAGTCTGGATAATTATTGAAACCTGCGGGATAACATATGCCTGAGGAAAGGCGAATTCAAAGTTAAGGTTGAATGTAGGACCTACCGGGATCAAAGGAAATGTTCCGTCAACGATTTGCCGTATGATTTACTTAGTAGTCATTTTACGTATTTTACACATGTAGTGAGTTTTAGTTTATTCCTTAGTTGATCTGGCCGTGCTGAGAATTCTTGCCTATTGGCATAGAATATCCCACAAATTGGCGTAAATCACCCAGGTGACATTGATTGCGCTGGTATAATTTTTCGCCTTGTTTTAACTAGGGTTTGGTTTCTAATTAGCAGCTATAGCTATTAATTTAATCAGCTCATAACGAGGTCCAAGTGTAATTGGTAGTTAGCAATCACTACTATTGCGAGACAATCAATAAATAACGCCTTTGGTGTGAAACTTCACGTGAGTAGATTTCGTTGTACAGAACGTGTCACTGAGATTTTTACTCTGCTAATCACGTCTATCCCAATATAATGCAACCAAGGTAAAATTAAGATGTAAGTGCAAGCACAAAACTAACTAGTGTCTGCATAAACGCTTTTTACGGGGTCCTTATCTGGAACGACGTAGATAAACATGTTTATCCAACATGTTTATCCAATGAATTGATTGTGCGCACCGTCTAAACCAGAAAACACAGTATTGGAATAATTCAGCAAAAGAGCTAAAATGATGTAAACATTTACGGTAGCAATGAAATCATTAATTAGGCAAGAGATCAAATGTTATTTGCGTATACTCCACATCACGATACCGACAAACGCAGTGCAAAAACGCGTGCGCTGTGATTTCCTGCTGACGTTAGGGAGGTTGACTTTTTCCTTAGAAGGCTAGAAAAACGTGCTGTGTTATCACTGATTTTATGTAAATGAAAGGTTATGATGAGTTTACTAGGAGTATTTAGCCTGACATGCGTAAGTAGTAAGCAATTTGAATACTTGTTCCGCGGTTAAATAAACCTTTTGTCGCTTCCGCATCGGTACGGTGACATCAACAGGCTAACACAAATAATCTTAGTACGGATGGGCAGTTACCTAGCAATTATACTCTGGCATTTACCAGGACGTACGATACAGTAAATTTAAATCTCAAATATACTATCATCATATATGGGTAAGACGGTAGTGACAAAATCAGACTACGAGCCAGCTCGTCCAAGTGCGTGCTGGTGAAACCATCGATGGGTTTTCATGAAAGAATGGAAATTTCACAGGGTCGGGTCTACGAATACATGTTTGACTGTGTTATGATTTGGACGTAAGCAAGTGAGATAGAAGGATGTTTCACAAATCGCACATCGGGTTAAAGTTGAAGTAAATGTATCGTTCCAACCGGCTAAAGTGTGTTACAAATTTTGTCGATGGACCTTTAGTTTGATGATATGGCCAAGAACCGGGCGGAAGCGGAAAATGTATTTTGTGTTAATTATAGATTATTAAGCCAGTATGGGCTCCCTGTTAAGGCACATATAACTATTACTATGTTTCTGTGTTATTCTACTGGATGATGATGCGGAAGGTGAGAAAGCCAAAACCTGTTTTAGACACATCCGCTACGATGTATCAAACCAATCCAGATCTTGCTTTGTTTAGTAAGGCTTACCTGCATGACGCATTCCACGTGTGGTTTGCTCAGGTATTAAATGTTTGTAGAAATATTGGGATGTAAACCAAGCATACGAATTGTCAGTTTTCGACGTTGTACCGCGTCTGAGATTGATTCCCTGATAATTTGGAAAAATAGACCTAGACACATTCGAACGCAACCGATGAAATCACACACTATTATCCATCTATTTCACACATACTGCATTTCGTTACGGATGGATAATTTTGGAGGACACCTAATTATCATGTGTACCACTACGATGGCTTGTGCCGTTAAATTAATTGCGAGTAATAAAGCTTGGGTATCTTAGTACTGCATACAGTTCATAGATTTGTATTTATCGTTTCGCGGAACAAGTTATATAGTATCCGTTTTCTATTTGTGCCAGGTTGGCGAAGTTATAGTAAGCGTTTTCACTGGGTCGCATGCAAACCCTGATATAATTGACATTGGACAAACGTAATGTGACGTTCGAAAAGCAATAGGTCACATGTTATCCCTCATCAAATAAGTTACAATATATTGATGTTATTTGCTGAGTACAACTAAGTAACTTGTTAATTGTTTGTAGAAGGGCCTTATCTAGACTGTGAAAAATGAAGGAAATGTTTAGGACAGATTTGTTTTTGCAGAAATGTCAGTATTTCACTGCACTTGCGAATCGTTTACAATTAACGGAAATAGCTGAAAACAATGAATTGGCCCAAAAGAGATGACAAGATGTCAAAACGCGGGTAAGCTCTTACAATACTACTTACATCCGTTCATCTTATAGGTCAAAGTAGGTGCAATGTGATTTGGATAAACGTGGATTAAAAGAGTAGCGTGACACAATCAACAAACATTATATTAACAACTATCTATGTGCCCACATTTCGCATGTGGATACTACTTGCTTTAAGTAACTAAGGCTACCAGCAACAAATCCAATAGTCATTCTGAATACATTAACAAGAAATTTAGGAAACTTATTCTACTTATTCAATCCTAACCTTATTCCTATGCATTTAGAGGACTATGCTTAAATTCTCCTTAGTATTTGTGGCATGTTCTAACGCAGCCATTGCAGGCATAGCATATTGAAGTGTTAACACGGGAACAAATAAGATAGATCAAAGCGTTTAATACATCATGCAAAAGCAAAGCTTTGTGCATTACTTTGCAATTTAATGTTTCTTTGCAATGCTCATTTGATGAATATTTTGCAATGAAATTCAGCAGTTCCTATTTATAGCATAATTTGGCTAAATGAAACAAAACGCCATGACCCATTGGACACCGTTGAGGGATTTCAATGACACAACTGTTTTACTGTGCCGCCAAATGCAAAGCACGCTGCTCTGTAAACAAATGAAGTGATTCAGTGCTAAACAATGTCAGGTTTCGTAGTCTACCGGCAGAAACATCTTAATTTTATAAATATTTGGTCAGCTATAATTGTTTGTTACAGTAAATTTCAACGCAGACACACACAATGTAATTGTAAACGCTCGCGGCTACATTTTCAGGAAGATAATTTGGTATGTTACACTATCGATCTTTCGCGCCGATTGCAAACTGTTACCTCTGCAATCTAACATTTGATTAATTCGACATCCTATTGACGGTGTACACTTGACTGTTAAGCAGGGGGAAATGCGAATTCGCTTGCTTTGCATAAACTTTCTTGCGCTGCCGTTAATTATGATGGATAATTTCTGCTTCAGTCTGCACAGACACCACTGTGTAATGTATTGTGTGTACCGGATGTTTTATCGTGATCGTGCTTGTATCGCGTTAGGTGTGCAGAACCGAAGCACGTTGTGCGAACTATATGTGAGAATTGGTTGTCGAGTGAATCATAACGACATCGTTGGCCTACAGCTACTGCTGGTCAGGTCAACGAATGCATTGTGTAATCCCAGTTTTGCATGTGTCGCTAGCAGTCAGGGATATCTGTATTCCACAAATCAATCCATTGCAGTATAATCTAGGCACAATTACCCTACAAAAACCCATTTTCGTGTATATAAAAAGAGTTATAAAATAATCACAAAATTAGAGTTGCGATTGATCTTAAGTAATGAAATATACTTTGGATTTGCACAACACGCTATATTGAAAATCCTAAGATGATCAAGGGCTTAAGATTCTCTAAATTATAAATTATTAACCATAGGCAGCATATTTTTGTCAATATTTTCATTCCGAAACTATATCCTTTCACTTAGAGTCTAGAGCGCTGCATACTATGCGAAATGCTGGTGTGTTCGAATTTGCACGTGCGGAGTTTGTATAAGGCGGAAAAGCCAACTAACTGAGAACAGCTTAAGGAGTGGCCGTTTAACTAAGTATAAACAAATTTGCTTTTCTCTCTATTATGTACAGGGGCTTCACCTTCACAAGATGGCTGGTGTTTTGTGTATGAAAATATCATGGTACCCAGATCTTCTTTTCCTTAATTCGCTTTTCCGCAAATCTACTTTTCTAACATTTGCTGTCATTGTACATCTTGATAAATGTTCCGCTTCACATAAACACGAACTGCAATTTTAATCAAATGGGAAACGATTTTTTGGGTGCTACACACACGCCATTTTAATTTTTGTTTTGTGAATTTTTCGTGCATATTAAATGAGGAGATAATGGCAGAAAAACCTTGACATCGCTGATGCCTGTTGCGGGCTTTGACGTCCAATGTTTCCAACCACTGTGATTCCGCATCTCGTGCTCCCCAACCTGGAAGACGGACTGGTCTTACTGCCGTTAAAATGGAGGTTGTCTTCTTTACGCTCCTTCTCTACCTCTTTAACTGTTTACCGCGGCACTTTTTTCAATCGCTCCCTGGGAGTGCAAATAACGCTCAACGTGGGTGATGGACTAGAATGTGCACAACGTGCCCGGGCCAACGCATGCCATATCGGAGGATAACGTCCTGTAGACTAGCACTACGCGCTCCAAGCACTCGGTCTTGCACATCTGCGATGCTCACGTGTGTTGCCACCACACAACCATATAAGGTATGGCGAAGCTAATGTTAAAGGAAAATCAATGCCCTTTACGGAAAGCACGTCGAAATTGATTATACTCGCATTATTTGCATCCTGTAAGGTTCGACTAGCTTACACATAAATGGGTGTTAACAATGTATGAATGAACTAAATCTTCGTGGGCAATTTTTATAGATAATAATGCATGCAAAATACGACTATACCTTTCGTTAAGGTGAAGTACAGATTAGCTAAAAACTCAACGATTATAAATAGTCAAACTGCTTCATGCTGTCGGATTTCTCCAAGAAAGGGAATGATAATTTAGTGGTGGATGTATACTAATGTACTTCATTACTTGTGTTGGAAAATAAGGGCGGAGCAAAACTCGGAGGCAATTCGGTCGCAAAAGTTTATCTCGCCTGTCCGACAATGAAATACAACTTCGTCCGATGTACAAAGCTTTCACATGGGAGGATAATTTCCCTTACAATGATAACTTTTATATACAAATTCATTGCTTATAAGTTGTACATTAGTCTTACTTGTTCTTATCCCACTTACAATGAGGCAATGTTGGCATGTATCCTGCTCGGACATTTTTAATTGGTGAGCAACGACACTGACATTCGCTCTTGGTCGTTTCATTCTCCTTCATTTTTTGGAACCCATCATGACTGCAGTCTGCTCTGTCCGACCCTACAGCATTCTGGTAATCTCTGTTTTAGTACGCACATGAAATCTGGGTGACATCCACTAGAACTATAGGAAGCATAATTTGAGTAGATGACGCAAGGTATTATTTTTACTATCAGGAAATTTTAGGCCCAGCACGTTGATCCAAATGTTATAATGAGATTCATCGAACTGAGTTGTTTGTGTATAAATGCGGCTAAATTGGCAAATGGAATTTTTTTCCTGTCTCTAATTACCTAGCCGCATCCAAATGGGTATATACACTTGCGGGTTTCCTTGCTACCATAGTGTAATGTCTACAAAGATTAAATGCAAGAAGAATGTTCACATACTAGAGAAAATATTGATTTCAGAGGAATATGTGAACAATCGGGCAACGTTTGTTTTTTGACGCGGAATGTTCCTCAGGTCAGGTTAATCGGCAGGTACTCGGGGAAGAAATTAAGTGCAAGTGAGACGATCGTGACGCGTAACTAAGTATTCACTATTCATGGGGGCATAAAGCGCATTGTTGACTTGAATTAACGTCAACTTACTCTTATCATCGTATGCAGAAGAGTTAAATGTTGCACAAATCAAAAAGATCCCGTACTTTAGCCCATTGCTTTGAAAGTAATGATTTATTCGTTAGTTGCAGGTCTATTTCATGGTTTAAAATACAACTATGGACCACACTTTCGAACCGTCAATTACATTTTTCTGATGACGGCTTGAAGCAAACCAGAAAAAGCGTCGTATTTTTAGCCTCAGCTGTTTGAGAAATAACATGATATCCCGCTCACTACTTGTGAAATACCCTAGTGAAAAGTATATCTCTAAATCCAGATAACTTATGAAAACCGGTTTTACTTAACTATTAGAAGTTAAATTAAGCTCTACCTTGACGCAAGTCAAACGCCTCTGGCTCTGAAGATCTTCATAATCAGTCGGATTATGCACGTCATTGCAACAGATCATCGGAAGTTCAAACAAAACCATGACGGGATTCCAAGAAAAGACACATTTTATGTTCGACCTATTGCGTTCTAATCATCATAAGTTCACCGGTCCCAATGATAAGCGTGCGTCTACTGGTAACAAAGGTAATTTCGTTTGTCCGAGTGAGTTTTTAATAAAAGTGATCGTAGGTGCTTGGAGAAAGGTTCAGGCTTACCTCATAATTAACGAAAATTGTATGCAGTGGAAGTAATTCCTAGCATTGAAAAAGCAAGTACGTAGTTACACTAACTCGCGGGCTAGGAACCTTATCAACCATTTGTAGAACTGCCTAAGTTTGAGCTTGAAAGTTTTGACGGTAATCCGACTACATATTAAAAATTTGTGAAAGAGTTTGAGTACTTTGTCGAGAAGCAGAACAGCGACAGTGGTCAGCGTTTACTTTATTTTATTTATTATCCTAAGGGTAGGGCTAAAGAGTCTATCCGTGAGTGCGTAATGATACCTCCTGAACTGGTTTATGATAGGGCTCCGAACATCCTTTGTAAGCTCTTCGGTCAGTCTCACATAGTAGCCCGCTCATTAATCGATAGCTTGTTCTCCGGTTTGAGATTGCTACCGAACGACGACGACGACGACGCGTTGTCCCGTTTGTCGCTGCTCATGGAGAACTGTTGGGTTGCACTGTCGTAAATGAACTTTACCACAGATTTAAACTCTGTGACCATTATTGAGCGGTTGGTTCGGGCGTTGCCGGGCAGTTTGTAATCAATGTGCACTAGGACAGCAGACGTGACCTTTTAAGAGGATCGAGAAGTTCTTTTCAGGGAGCTTGCGGTTTTCGTTGCCGATGAGGCCCGAGTTGTCCGTAGCAGATTTGGGCACATCGCCAACTCCAGGACCCTACGAAATCAAGGTGTTGTGCAACCAGCTAGGTCGAGGGATAGAAAATGGAGTATACTGTCGCCCTAGACACTGCTTCTGAGCAGTCCACCCGAAATGCCTGCGTAGTTTGTGACAATGAGCATAGGACGGAATCGTGCCCAAGGTTTCTGGCTTCTGACCTTCCGAGTCGTTGAAAGCTCACAGAACTGAAAGCGGGTGCTACCGGTGTCTCACTTTTGCTCACCGTGCTGCAGCTTGCTAAGAAGTAAGGGATGCAACCGAGTCAAATGGAAGCGCAACCACCAAACTGTGCTACATACAGATCGAATGCCAACACAGGTGTTGTGCGTATTCCACTCTCCGCGCAAGAATCCCGGCAGTTGTCACGTCGTCTTTAGCGATGCTCCACAGGTTGCTCTTGGAATTGTGCCGGTGTGACTCGAAGGACCGTTGCTTTCGGTTGAAACAAATGCTTGCTCAACAGCGGCTGTAACGTTGGCCGGGTTCAAGACGATCCACTGCGGAAAGCTGGTGTTGAGATTAATCCCGTTTCAATTAAAAAGCAAACAGTAAGTGGTCTAAGTTGTTTGGAATCCGGCATCGCCGGTTTTCGTTGGATGTTGTTGAGCGGTAGCGAGACGATTGAGGTGCGACGTGCTTATTGCCTAACCCGTTTACCGTTGGGCCCAGCAAAAGGATCTGTTAGTCAGGTAGCAGCTAGATGGTCACAGCTATAGGTTGTTGAATTTCAAGATCTGAAGGATTCCGGGGTTAGAATATATTTGGGGACTGACGTTCCAGAGGAACACTGGCAGATACAACAGCAACTCGGAGGTCGGGGTCAGTCCTTTGCTGCAAAGACACTAATCGGTTGGATAATTTTTGGACAGCTAGATGGGAGCCAGCAAGCTTGCGCGTCCGTAAATTACGTACAAGCGAACGAGCTATCGCTTCGAAGAGGTTGGTTCGAACAACCGTGCGCTTTCCGTCGAAGAGGACACCGCGATGTCGATAGGGAGAACTTCCGTGTAGCTGATAGATGGGCATTTGGAAATGGCCCTTCCTTGGAGAAACCAGAATGGGAAGTTTGCACCCAATTACGAATCTGCTCGGTACAGACTACAGTGCTTAGGAAGACGATTACTGCATAATCTAGCTCTACAAGATCGTTACGTGACAGCAATTATGACGAATATTGCGAAAGATTGTGTTGTTCACGTGCCTCCCTATCAGTTACAGCCCCACTATTCCCACAGGTGGTATTTACCACATCATGTTGTTATCAAGCCAAAGAAGCCGGAAAACCTTCTAGTGGTGTTTCAATGTGTTGCAAAGGACAAAGGGATATCACTAAACGACCAATAGCTGCAGGGGCCTGACACTACTGCGGACTTGGTCAGTATATTGCTACTCTTTAGGACTAGAAGAGTAGCCATATCCGCTGATATTGAGGGTATGTTCATGCAAGTGAAGGTGCCGGAAGTTGGAAGGAGCGCACTGCGTTTTCCCTAGTGGAAAATATGACGAGATTGATTCATTCGTGATGGAATACCAGATGACAGCGCATCCTTTTGGCTCAACTTCATCCCCACTTTGCGCTTAATTTGCTTTGCGTCAAACCGCCTTCATGCGAGAATATCACTAGAGTGAGAATGTAGTGGCGACGGTCCGCCATATTTTTTATGTGAATGAACTTTTGATCGCGTTGCCTTCGATTTCGGAGGGAATCCGGTTTGTAACCTTAATCAGAGAGATGTAGAGTAAGGCAGGTTTCACGTTGTGGAATTTGGTCTGCGGTCACCTTGACGTGTATTAGGCAGTCCCGTTAGCAGAAATGGATGAGCCTGTCAAGCAGACAGCGGAAACACCTGGATTCGTTCGGTGTACCCTAAGCTTGTTGTGGGATGCCGATGCGGATGCTTTTCTGTTTCAGTTCGGATTGACAGTAAGGAGGCATTCGAGAAGGGGCATCTTGTATTCGGTGGCATCTATCAATGATCCCTTTGGGTTGATAGCACCGGTCCTTATGCCTTCCAAGTCATTGTTACAAAGACGGTGTCGAGACCAGTTACGTCGGGATGATCCAATCACCGGTGAGAACCAAGAATCCTGGCACGCTTGGCTAAATGGGGTGACAGCCTTAGTATTCTTAAGGGTGCCCAGGTGTATCCACTACTTCCTATGGTCTGTCGACTTGCCACAACTACACGTATTTTGCGATGCCTCGGAGATCAGGTAGGGCGCAGTTGCGTATGACAGATTTCGCTCTGGTAATCTCACGCAGTGCTCCTTACTTTATTCGTAGTCAAGAGTAGCGTCCCTGAGGCCTGTCTCTATTCCATGGCTGGAGTTGTCTGCGGTAGTGCTCACGATAAGATTGTTTGAGGATGTTGGTGATAGAGCTCAGATAAAATTTGAGAGGGTCTGGTACTGGACCGACTCCCTCAGATTTTGTATTACATCAACAACACGTCTAGCAGGTTCGGCACCTTTGTGGCTAATCGACTGTTGACCATCCACGCGTTTTCGACACCTTGTCAGTGGAGACACGTTAATTCGGGGTACAATCCTTCTGATCAGCTGTCGAGGAGCACCTACTCCTCGGTGCGCTTGGATGGTCGCTTTAAAGGACCGTAGTTCTTGGCGACCGACGAAGGCGAATGGCCTAAGTTCGTCCCACTGGCTGAACCTGATGAAGTGGAAGCTAAGCTTTCGACTACCCAGGTATACGCCGCCTCAAGCGAGATACCACTGTCCGTCCTAGTTCGCGGGTGTTCTGAGTGGATTATGGTCGGCTGTGTGGCTTACCCGATTCACAAGTTACTTGAAGAGTTGCGTATACGGCTCCGATGATGACTTATAGTGTACTGGGTTGGTCTCCCTCGATAGATCGAACAAAGCAGTAGTACAGGTTATCAGAACAACACAGAAAGAAGTTTGCGGAGCTGTATTAAAACGACTTGAAGAGGAAAGCGAAAGAACATCGCTTCCTAGAGGGAAAGTGTGCCAAGGGTGTCTGATGCTATTTTGTCCAATTTACGTCGTGGTTTGCCGTGTCTGGAAGATTGGCGTACTCGGAATACGAAAATGCTTTCAAGGTCCCTATACTATTAACTCTCAAGTATTCCGCGATTGCGCTGTTAATTAGCTTGTATTACCTTCTTGAAGGTCATTCAGGAGCTTCACAAGTGTTATTTTGTCTACGCCGAAAGTACTAGATCGTAAGACGACTCTCTGCCGTAAAACGGTTGACAGGGATTCGCTTGACACTTAGAAGACGGCTCATCACTACCGGTCAGCTGATGATGGCAACGCTGCCGTTAACACAAATAGGAAAGAGATGGCATCCTTTCAAGTTTGCTGGCGTTAATTACCTTGGGCCGTTTATGATCAGGAAGGGAAGAAGAAGAGAGAAACGGTATGTATGTCTATGCACGTGCCTGCATACTCGAGCCATTTACATTGATTTATCCAGTACCTTAAATACCGGCTCTTTTATCGGGGCTTGGATGCAATTCGTTGCCCACAGAGGTACCCCAGTTAAAATATTTAGTGATAACGGAGGCAATTTTGTGGGAGGGGTTGCGGAACCTAGCGTAATTACGAAGGAGTGGTCGCAAAAGCGAATCAACGATAAACTGCTACGCCTTGGCTTGCAATGATATTTTAACCCACCGGCGGTCAGCCATAGAGGAGAAGTGTGGGAAGATATTGTACGATCGGTTAGATGCGTTTTACTGTCAGACACCACGCAATAAGTATTGTGTGAAGAGGGCTTGCATACTCTGTTATTTGAGACATAGCGTATCATCAGCTGTAGACCGCTGGTACCTCTACCTTCGGACCCGGCCAAGCGGCCAGGTGTAAGTCTAAATTAGTTATTGATACTTCGACCCGGCGCATCGGGCTGAGTCATTGCCTGATGCATACAATCGTTGTTGACGGCAAGTGCATTAACTAGCTGCTATGGTTTGGAAAAGAGGCGTTAGAGAATATCTGCCGCTGTTGCGATCTTGACGAAACTAGTTATATCCGCGTCAGAATTTCAAGCCAGGCGACGTAGTTTTCGTCCTTTCTGTAACCGTCGAGCGTTTTCAAGTTAGACTCGTCAGTACTATGATTGTCAAGACAAAGGAGGGTTTGGATAAGCGGGACGTGAGGAGAAAATTATTGTTAGTGGGTAGCTACTCCGAACAAGGCGAAGTTCCGACTGCTTACTCTTCACAGGTGGGAGGCGGAGTCCCCGTATAGGTCGCTCCAGGGAGGACCACTGTGAACCCAACAGACAAGGTACAAGGCCTCTGTGGTACTGGTGTAAGTCCTATGGACACCCAGCGTGGATGGAGCCGGGGTTAGGCAATCCAGAGTGGAAGACCACCATCCTTGGAACATCCTGCCGGGATTTGGCGGGAGTGTGGCGGAGAGATCAATTTGTCCATTCGAATTGAAATTCTCACCTCTATTGTTCCTCCACAACACCTTACCATGGGCAGCCTATTTCCCTCTGCAAATGGCAGAACCCCGGCTGCCTGTTTTACCCACCCCATTGAACATTGATAAACCATTCGAAGTTGCTCATCTTACCCACCCTCTATGGTTATGGAAACTCGCCGCACTCATTTTGGTTCCATCCACTTCATTGTTTGATGTGCTAATTACCAATAACCCATCGCAGACACCGCAGGGAGCCTCACCATAGACTACACATGAGAGAAACTTCGCCAGTCAGATGTTACGAACCTGTCTATCTGTTCACATCCAATCAAACTTCCAAGTTATGCAATTAGTGTATTTTACCCTATCAATCATTGCCGCATCAGGCGAGTTTGACTGCTCTGCATATGTCTATACGTTTAGACAGTCAATTAGTCCATTGGCTTGCTTCGTAGCGGTGCTGCTCGGTTACGGCTTCACCCACTTGTTTGCATATTGTGCTTGTCTTTGCTCGGCTTTCGGATCGGTCTTCTGCGATATCCACAGAAGTTTTCATTGCGTTTGTGTGTGAGAAAAAGGTTTGAAGTTTGTCACCTTTGACAATTATTGTTATTATTCAATAGCACCACAATTACACCGGCGATGAGTTTTTGACTTATCCCGGGGATTGCGGATCCGCTCCGGTTTTGCATTTGGACAACCGATGGCTGCGCCTATCACTCTAAGTTTCTAAACCTTATGACGCTTACAATGTGAAATGGAACACAGAAAAGTATGCGTATTGTGGCAAAGTGGCATGGGATTTCGTTGATTGCATATTTTCTCCTATCCATTCCACTGCATTTAGTAGACAAGGCGACCATTTACATCGTTTCGTTGCACGACAACCAATGCAGCAACGGCTCGTTTTGCTTCACGCCTGTTCTCACCTTTGTGCCAACCATACTACTGTCGATCTAACATCAATGCTCAAATTCATCTGAATACACTCCTCACGCTGAAGTCGATATACATCCTTAAAAGCACTGTACACTGCGCTGTGTATTGCGTTACAAATAATTTAGCTGCCTCCATATTAAGGGTTACAGTACTCTGCTAGTTGCAAATTTGACATGATAAAGTGTAACAACTGAGAATTATACCGTTTATCTCCCAACTTTAGTGGCAGTTACTGTGGATACTGCATCCAGAGTTAGCTACGCAGCAACTCTGACCAAAGGTTTTGCCGGACTGGTTTTAGGTGTGACTGAATTCTTTCCATGACCTAGATGCAGCTCTTATGTAAAGGCTTGAGCGATACGAGGGCATTGTGACAAGTATAAATAAATTAAATGTTGGTAATGGAGGATCGGTTAAGTTTCTTGGTTACTGGTATAGTTATACTCACGGTGTTCATACTTTGCTACGATATGGGTTCAATGGGATGCTTTGTTATCACAATCCGGCTATTTCTAAATAACAAAAGGATTTTATGGTCACAATTTCCTCAGCTGTGGCTACTAATTGCTCGAGCATTCGGACGCACAGGAGCACGTTTCCGATCGAAGTGCTGGTCGTGCATTTTACGCATAACCATAGGTAGCCTGGTTCAATTTTTAATCTGATCACGTTGGATAACAACTGGACACATTTCAAATAGCCATAAATACAAACCTTAGAGTAAGTCATCGCAAGTGGTGCAACCTTTTCAGAAGGTTGCAAGACGTCTGTGCATTAAACACAGGTAGTTGCAGTGTGCGGGATACTAATACACACTGAATGATGCAATCTGTAAGCCAATGTTATTTTTAGCCTATTGGAATACTTGCTAAGTAATAATACCGAAATCTCGGTTTTTATTATTTATTACTAAATGTAACGCAGTGTAGTAAATGCCAAATGAAATAATTAATTAAGTCCTTACTTTCACCTAGGCTTGAACGCAACCCTATCTTTCTGTAATCCAGCTGTACCCTACTTGGCCAATTCATCTTATTGGTATTAGGAGTGTAGCTCAGATACCCACATTATTATTTTTTGAATATTTATGAAACAGTCTGCTTACGAATCCAGGCTGGTGAAATGTACTTAATGCACATGAGGATTATGAACAAACAAGACTTTCCGATCTAACAAATGTACTATATATTATGCAAGGCAGTACGACTAATAACTATTTGGAAGACACTGAGTCTGGCGTTTTTGACCCACTGTCAAAATCCGAGTATCCTTCATGCAGTTTAACGTACACCAAAGCACTTATTTGCAAAAGATTGTCGGACAAATGCTACGTTATATATATATATATATATATATATATATATATATGTATATATATATCCTGACAGATGGTCTGCCCACAGCTGCTACTGTTGCGCTATGGGCTCATGTCCTGGGCGCCTCCTCGTGGCGACCACTGACTG